>QNGE01001971.1:30448-131849 GCA_008508345.1 Paragonimus westermani | reverse complement strand
CTCCTTGTTCCCGGATGGCGTGGACCACGTAGAACGAAGCGCGTTCCAACACAAGTCCACTGTTTGTCAAAATTTCACCTGAAAATCAATTCTCGCCTGCAACCTTCCCATTGCGCAGTTGTCTAATCGCTCCCTGCGCCTCTGTCAAATCTCGGTGACGGCTTGTTGTAGCAAGATGTTGATGGTCACCCAGTTATTGGAAGCAGAACGGTCAAGGAGCCACCAATCTTAAAAGCACAACTACAATCAAACTTAATTTCCCTGATTACCCTAATGCAATTGGTTCATTACATGCCAACCAGGGAGCTCTCCGCGGTGCACACAGCTGAAAAACACAATGTGACTGGTACGACACCGATTTTCCTCGTTGAACCAGTTGCTTTATGTATCGCTATCTCACAATAAACCTGTGGTTGTATCCACAGCTCTCGGTTCTCTATTTTCACTGCTTTGAGGCTAGCTTTGGGCTCGTGCTAGCTCATTGCTTGTCATTAATCGTGCAAGCTTGATTACTACACATTGTTTGCTCGCATTGCTTGAACCTATATAGGTTCATCCGTAGTAGTTGGACTGTTGTTCGATTTATACCTACGTTCACTCTGAACTGCTGGTGCTCGTATAGATTAATACAATTGGAGGACTGCGTCTTGATAGCATACGTCGCAGGTCTACTGATAATCTTGTTCCATATCAGATTTTATATTTAAATTAATACAGAACCACATTTTGATGCCACTTGGCGTATCCTATGGTTGATGCCTAACTGTTTACTCAGTTTAGCAGAATGGACCGTTAGGACACAGATTATCAGTCAGTTAGGTAATCACGAAAATCTCATTAAATTTGTTGACGCGCTAACAAATAGTGAGCAGGCTGTCGTCTATTTGTCAGAGATTAATGAATTTTCTACGCCGTTTCAAGGGAATGCTGTGAATTTTTACTGGGCCAAACCAGTTCCCTGTGTATTTTGGTGTAAGATAACCCTTATCATGAGAACAGTCGTAGTCAGGGAACATTCCAGTTTATCAGCGTTGAGAATTTGGAGCAGAAAATCACGGCTTGTCAGAATGTGTATGATATCTGGACAGCTGAGAATACAGAAATATTTACAATGAATACAAGAGAAACATGGAATAATAATCGGTCTCGTTGCAATATGGCATATAGCGGCTACCAAGGATTGGGAAAACATGCCGCCACTTCAGTCTGCAAACAGAAATCTGGGAACTTTCAGCTGAGATGCAGAGAAATGTCAAGATTCTTTTTACCGACTTTTCGACAACACACTTAATGGAATGATTTGTCGGCTTGTCCTTTTCTACTTTTGTCCGAATAATATGACAAATTTCAAAATGTGTGTTTAGGCCCGTTGCTTCCTATAAATGAATTTATGCTCTTATCGAGTGGTTATTCACGCTTCACCCTTGAATGTAAGCTTGGCCATATGTTGGATTATGTGGGACCATATTTTTTGTTGTAAATGTTCGAATTTTATTGCTCAGATTCTACATACGAAATAATGAGGTAAGAACGCTGCATTTAAGAAGTTCAGGAAACAACAAGCTCAGACGTTCGAGAACTACCAGTAAAAAAAGATACAGCATTGTGGAAAAAATTCATCTACGACTGCACTGATCAAGTTTTTTCGCTTAAAACCTCTCTTGTTCAGTAGAAGTACCAGCAGCAGTGGTAGATGGGAACGTTCATGAATTTGTGATATGCAGTAAACAGTCTATAGGTCACAGTTGTAACATGTCTCACTGAAAGCACTTCGATTTGTTGGGAGTGAATAGAAGTAAGTAGCCGTCTCATCCAGAGTGAAGCCCAGAGTGAAGTGATGAATCTGTCGGAAGGTTTACCACACTCAGGCAGATTTTAAAACATGATCAATTTGCATTTTGTCACCACTAGTTCCGTAACCACCAGAATTCCTAGTACTCCTTCATGAAACTGAAGCACAGTTTGGTTCTCAAGATGTAACCGAAAATCAGGTAGCCTTGGGCCGGGTCAGAACAAGCGTTTTTTTGTAGATTTGCGCGATAAGCAGCTTTTACTTGGTGTATACTAACGTTTGATGCAATGACGGCCGCTATAAAAAATGTGGTGTCCTTCAGTAAAAAGCTAGGTTTGGCTGAGGACCTACGCTGATACTGAACATTTCTTAATCTGTGTCGACTTTTTCATTCAGTTCTCTGGACGCGCACACTTTCAGCCAATGCTACTTAAATTTACACTTCAGAAAATACCTCATTAACGTCAGACCCTATGAGTATCTGTGCAAGTACTTGTGGAACCATTTAACATCATTCGTTTGTGATGACAAATTTTCAATCCTGTGGTTTAGGTGACAGCCAGTACGAGTGATGAGAATTCTTTGGCCACATTAAATATTGTGATTATTTAACAACGACTTTCATCTCCTTTGAAAGCAATGCTCCTAATAACGGCCTAAGAAAAGAAATTTTGAGAAGTTCAAGGTATTACTGATAAATCTGCCAGATTTTTTGTTCCCCAGCAATGAAAACAGCTGTATCTCAAGATAACTAATACAAGCCGTTCCATTTCATCCACCTCATGGGTAGTAAAGAGCTCTTTATCGACTATTTCACTTGAAAACCAAAATACGATCCAAAATATAGTTTACCTGTTTCATAGAACAAAGTAATCCATATTTTCCTTAATCGCAGAATGCATCTCATTTCTGCTGTGTTGTGAACATTGAAAAACTGTAAATAAGGTTGCCTACCTGAGTAATTCATAGGTTTTGGTGGTGCTGTGGATGACGTTTTTCAACCCACACCACGTGTCGCCTCAAAAATGTGTGAAGCTTTCCACGAAAGTGAGAGTAAACTCTGCACGTTTCTCTTTGATTCCGGTATTCCCTCGCGAAACCCAGCTAGCTGAGCAGAAATTGCTCACCGATTATCCGTTTTTGGCTTCTGCAAAGGTTTACTCATATACGGTCAGATCACCTCGTTAGAAACGAGACTGCCAATCTGAAAATATCTTTATCGTCATCAGATTCGGTGGTTCTAACATGTTTCTTGTGTCATTCTGCCGCTTGACTGGTTAAACCATGTTTTCGGAGCGCCGGTCAGTTTGAAAAATGGAGCGTGGTGGTCAGGTGGTGAATTGGCCGAATGGATTAGTTGCAGAACTAAAACAGTTGACAAGATCGTCCGTGTTTGCAAGCAATAGTTTACCAGTTGAAGTCATTATATACAGTTGGAACAGATTACCCTAGTAATTTGCATTATTTCCCACGATTTGCATGATTTATTGATGAGCAGAAAATACTGTGAGATGAATGTGATCAATTTCAGCTATTTAGTTTGAGAATCGTTGCGGGCACCTTCGGAATTAAGTGGAATTTGTGTGACCCTCAGCGGAATTTCTGTGATGAAATTGTAGCAAAGTTTACGTGTACAAATTTTCATACCCGTATTACTACGTTTCCCACCGAGGGGTGATGACTGTTTTCGACGCAGCAGTTTGACACGTCTGAAAAGCAGATGAATGCTTCCATCAAACCACTGTCTAAATTAAATTACACTATTTACAGTGAATACGAACTCCATCTGCCGTCACATTGGACTCCATGAATGGTAACAAAAGACCGCGTCACATTTTGATGCTTTGTGAAAGCAAAGAACGAAAAGTGTTAGCCTCCAGAAATGTAACTTTATCTAGTTTTGACACAGAATGTAGCTTCATCCTTAAACTTAAATGAGAAAAATCCTTATCTTAGAAGCTGATCAGTTTAAATGCAGTGATTGACTTAAGTTGAACGCAAGATATAGCACGCATGTTGTACTGTCCAACACCGTTCCTCATACTCTTGTCTATAAGAATAAACAACAACCTTTCTTCGCCTTAGCTGTATGTTTTCGAAGGACAAACCACAATAAACAATGGCATCTGCTTACTCTATGTCAGTCAACCCAGCGCCAGGAACACACTTAGCACCAAGCTCACTAGATTTTTCAGGTACACCTCACAGCTTGTCGTCCATGAAAAAATGAACAGAAAGGGTGGCATCACACACTCTTGACGAACACCAACAGGTGAATAAAACTGCATGATGGTCAAGGAACAAGGTGGTCACAAAATACGAAGACCCCAACGGTTCCCTTGAGTGAAGTGGGTAGGTGTAACCTGTCCGGCTGGAGCCCTCCTTATCATCCAGTTCACTGGATAGAAACGCAGTCAGTCACGTACATACATTCATGCCATATCAAGTTCCCCCTCCTAGTCTACTTTCATACATATTTTAACCCTTTCCAATAACGTTTATTCTGTTGGGATAATCCACGTTGCTGCTGAAGTGAGCGACAGCCCTAGCCACCCTACCTTCTGATCAGGTTGACAGCTGGTAGTGATGATGACCATGATAAGAAGTCATTTGGCTTCTCACCATATTTTCTTGCGTATTTCAACAGCGGTCCTGGTAACCTTTCAAGTCTACTGATTGGCTGATTGGTTACCATTAGTAATAACACGTTGCATGCATTTTGTTACTCTCAAGTAAGTACACTGTGTATTACAATTAGATCTCCAATCTTTTTTGGTAAATTTCAACAATTTTGCACATTTATGTGTTAGTAAAAAATGACCACTTTTGGTTAAGATAATGTTGAATCATAGTAGTCTTAATTAATGCTAAACAAAAAGAAAGATCGAAGGATGGGTGTCACAATTATGAGGCGTCTTTCCGAATTGCGACTAAGGTACTGTTGATCAACAGTGGTATATACACTATCGAAAGGAATTTGGAGTGATGGGAGAGTCCAAAGGATCCGCTTCACAGGTTCATACGGTTTTCAACTCACTGCCATCAAATATGTACTACACAGTACAACAAATAGGGTGAACTGGGAATCGCTGTTATGGCCGAATTCCACTAAACACGAACGGAGATAACTGATATGAACAACGGTGAGCGAATTATGTGAATAAAAAAACCCTTGCGATTGACCCCCAAACATTGAAGTATAAAGATGAACAAAAACACGGGTAGACAATGAGGTTAACTTCCAGAAGTTTTTTTTCAACTTTGCATGAAAAACTGATCTGTACTTACCAAAATGAATGAGCATTGATCGCGATGTCTCCCATGTCAATCCCTAGTTCAGTAATTGCTTGAAACATCATAATTCTGATCACAGAAACTTGTTCGTCCGGTCAGGTGTACCTTAACTACAACAGTCATCTCTCTTCACGTGAAAAGAATGACACGTCGGCCCTGGTCATCGAAAAAAATTTCCCTCGGTAGTCTGTTTGATTGAAACAGGCTCTTGCACTACTTGAGTGAACGCCGTCATTCGCAAGATAGCAGTACCAGATTTAGTACGAGTGGAGTCAAACAGTTTGAGCGTCGTATTTAAGTGGTTATTGATAGATGGATTGAAAAAACACAACGTCAAGAACAAGTTGTAATACTCAAAGTCTCAAGCACTTCAGGTGGCCTTCCTCATGTACGAACTCTCCACTCCACTTATCAATCGATATTTGCAACAGGCGAGCTTGTTATTGGGGTACGTGAGGATCAAACGTTTTAAAAGGAATACATTCAATACTGAGTAGTGATCGTCGAATAGAGTGGGCTGTCTACATAGTTAGGGCTTTGTATGGACAGACAAATAAAACCCTGGATGGTGAATTCTCATTTTCTTCTCCCATGATCTGACGTCTTAGTCCATGATTCTCTAAGGCATCTATGATCAACTAAACAAGACTTTCACGCTCTGCACGTGACCTGCTTAGTATTGAGCAATAAGTATATCAACCTGATAAAAAGTGGTCCTCGTCGCACACTGTGTTACTTACCAGTTAGTAGCTCAAGAAGTCTACGACGGATTTGTTAGGTTCCAGCATGAACTTCTTGAATAATCTTTGTTAGACATTTACTCACTCGAATTCTTTGAACGACACAATGATGTGAACAGAAAAATAAACACAAATATGAAATTCCCGACCGTTCAGCATATCCGATGGAGAACCTGTTGCATCTGAGCATTTTGTTCACAGCACTGGTTCGAATCCAGCCTAAGCTGGAAGCAAAAAGAGTCTGATTACGAAGGAAGCAGTTCCAAAATACTAGCAAGTTTAATGTCAGCCGGAACCAAGTTTGCAACAGTTTGTACCAAGAAGTAACCATCCCAGTCAACTGAAAGGCGAATGACAGCATTTTTAGAATAGCCTATGTAACTTTCTCCGCAGTTACATACAAATTGGTAGACACAATGTGAAGTGGCACCGATAGGATGATCTCCTTTGATTGGATGCACTGGTAGTTTCTGAGTCCGAGCGATTACACGGAGTTCAGCATCATTGAACGTTCGTTTAATTGAAGTTCTTAATCGCTGTATTGTTTGGTGCATAACATAATTGCTGGAACCCGTCCGAAAGCCGATTGCCCTGCTCATTATGCGCGATACGTTTGAATTTGATGATTGCAAACAAAACATTGACATGACTTCACAGAAATCATGCTCAGTGGACGTAGTGTCTTTATGCACAAACGTACCGTTACTAGAATTTGTCAATCTTATTTGTGGCCACGTGTCTGAGAGCAGAACCGACATTGGGTTACCACCACTGAAATTGAAAGAACTTCTGCTCCATTGCACGTTTAATATACAACTGATGTTCAGCGGTGTGCTGTATCGGCAGACAGATGGCGTAGCAATGAGATCCCCGCTCGGACCCCTCCTGGCCGATATATTCATGGGAAAGCTTGAAAGCACCGCGCTTCAATCCACCATCAGCCGTTTCAGTCAATACCACCGATACTTAGACGATATATTTATCGTAGCCAATTCCGATACTAATATGTACACGGTACTTGACACATTCAACCGTTCTCACCAGTCAGTTAAGTTTACACTTGAGAAGGAGACCGAAAACGAGATATCTTTCCTAGATGTTCATATGCATCGACGAATTGATGGAACTATTCAGCGTAGGGTTCATCGAAGAGTACATGGACAGGTCAGTACACGATAAATATATCGTCTAAGTATCGGTGGTATTGACTGAAACGGCTGATGGTGGATTGAAGCGCGGTGCTTTCAAGCTTTCCCATGAATATATCGGCCAGGAGGGGTCCGAGCGGGGATCTCATTGCTACGCCATCTGTCTGCCGATACAGCACACCGCTGAACATCAGTTGTATATTAAACGTGCAATGGAGCAGAAGTTCTTTCAATTTCAGTGGTGGTAACCCAATGTCGGTTCTGCTCTCAGACACGTGGCCACAAATAAGATTGACAAATTCTAGTAACGGTACGTTTGTGCATAAAGACACTACGTCCACTGAGCATGATTTCTGTGAAGTCATGTCAATGTTTTGTTTGCAATCATCAAATTCAAACGTATCGCGCATAATGAGCAGGGCAATCGGCTTTCGGACGGGTTCCAGCAATTATGTTATGCACCAAACAATACAGCGATTAAGAACTTCAATTAAACGAACGTTCAATGGTGCTGAACTCCGTGTAATCGCTCGGACTCAGAAACTACCAGTGCATCCAATCAAAGGAGATCATCCTATCGGTGCCACTTCACATTGTGTCTACCAATTTGTATGTAACTGCGAAGAAAGTTACATAGGCAGAACCGAGAGATGCTTGATCTCCAGAATGAAGGAACATTTACTTAAATGGGTACAGAAGTCCGTGTTACCGGAGAATGGTAATGTTTCTGAAACGCATAAATAGCCAGTTTCCTCAGTCGCTAGACACGTCTTGACCACCGGTCATGCTACCGATCAATCTTGTGCATTCAAAATCCAGTTGCGCCATTCCAACCCGAGATTCTTACGGTTCGCTGAAGCAGTTGCAATTATTCGACTCAAACCAGCTCTCTGTGTTCAGAAACAACTGTTCGTGAACGTGACCCTTCTCTGGACTTAATGTCTTATCCTAACTCGCTTATTGATTTTCCACCCCTCAAATCGTTTGTTTTTGAAAAAAAGCCCACCAGTGTTATTGTAAGTTTGGTGCTGATGAGTCAATACGAAATGCTTGCATCTTCCAGTTTTCATGTTCTATCTGCTTTGTTCAAACTGCTCGAGGGAACCAACTGTTTCAGAAAAGTTGTTGCCATCTACTGCAAAGCTAAAGATCGGTTGGCTCAGCGATTCGAGGAAGAACGTCGTGTGTGACGAAGCGTTGAGCGGTGGTGATGCGACAACCAATACCAATTTGCAGCAAAATGAACTTCACGAAACTTAGAATACGTCTTTTTGAAAGTGGCTGGCTGGAAAATCTATTTGAATGCGAACGCTGCGGTCAAGTGTGAGTGATGGTCAACTCGAAAATACGTCTATGGTTAGCTATAAGAATAGCAAATTGGCAAACACGATGCAAGGTAATCAATTTAGTGCTTCCTTTTCTATCTCACAGCAAGGTATATTAAACTCTGGAAGGAGCAGTTTGGCTAACCAACATAAGGGAACCATCCAGCACGCCTTAGAAATGAAGTCAGAAAATCAATAGCTGTTGTCATTGTAGCATAGTCTGCAGATTTCTATCACAGTGCGAACTCTGGTCAGTCCTTTCGAGGCATTTACAAACCGCTTGGTTCAACACCAATAAGTGACGACCGATAAGGTGATTGCAATCCGACTATATCAACACTTGTTCTGTTGTCACAAAAATATCATTCCAAACCTTAAACTCAACGAGCCTTTAACCCCTAACACACGGTACGCTGAATCTAAATTAAGGTTTGCAAACCTCTCAAACCACCTTAATAATGGACAACTTCAAGTTGATCGCTTTCTAGCTGTCCAGTTGAAAGTGTGTTAATCGCAAGCTTGGTTTTTTGTTACCTTACCGTTGTGACTATAATGACTTAATACAGAATTTCCCAAATGTGTACGTTTGTCAACTTGTTTTGATTTTGTGGAATGAATAACAACACAAGTATCCACGCAAACCTGGATATGCTATGCATTAAAGTTTACACTCTGGTGGTTGTGTAATTTTGGGTAATGATCAAAATGATAGGTTATTTTCAAGCCTTATGCGTGTTAGTGAATGCTCTTCCAGTAGCTCCACGTTACGTAACAGTTTTATCTACTTGTAACCATCAGACTCCAGCCCACACTGCATTTACACCCATAATTCAGCATGTAACGGCAATACACTCCTTCAGACCGTGGTACTGCTCGACTAATCAGCCATTCCAGTTTCCGCAACTAATAGTCTCTCGTTCTGTCTTGAATCAGGTTATCGTCGCCATTTCGGTGGTTTATTGGTCGTCACTTATGAGGCCAGGTAGTGGTCCGAACTCGTTCCTTATACGGTCAACCGTATGCTCGATCCACCGTTACACTCGCATAGACAATTAGAATGGCATTTGCACATGCTGTCCTTGTGGGTAAGTTTTGTGAAGCGGTTTGGCACTTTGCTCTTTCACCACGAATTTAGATATTCACGGTTGCGATACAATTAAATGGATCGACATATGTTAAGTCTTTTGAAACTGTGAAAGATATGTCCAAAACATGTATGAACCTCATGAAAAATCGAATGTCATCTCAAATCACAGAGGTGTGTCTAAGCACAGCGTACCGGAAGCAGGCGGGAGTGAAAGTGAATGCGCATCTAGCACCAACTATGTGCTTATTGTTGTCCAGTGGTCCACACGTTCTTGGATTTCAAGTAACTTGTGGATGCTTTTCCGAGATATCGATACAACCTCCTACACAATCCTACACAATGAGAATACAAACTGAGCACACTTCCTGCCGCTAAATTCCACACGTTCACGTCAGATTACAAACGTTGTCATTCCAATAGACAATTAATGGTCATGATTTAGAACCTATGGCTTGTGCTTACTGTAACGACATTGGAGTGGACGAAATCATCGATACGGAGTCAACCAGTGATTAGCATAAGGTTACGACTAATCGGTTTCGACAACCAAAGTAAATATAGACACGTCAGCGCAGTAACCCATCCGCATGGCACACTGGAGTAGCATCGGATTTTCTGATGACGAGCACCGGAGAAAAAAAAAATTTGTCCACGTTCCTCATGCGTTAAAACAAACGGGCTATAAGCGGGACCGAGTCGAGCAGTAGGGAAGCTGAGACATCGATACCAATTGTAATTCTTCAGTTTACTGGTACATTTTGTCTAAAAAATGAACAACGGAAACATAATAAATCTGAGATTTTTTTGGTGTCACAAGTGCTACTTTTGATTTCGTTTTGAGTGGTATCAAGTTTTCGAAATCTGCTTAATTTTTCTATCTGCGAAACACACATTCAGAACTTACTGTCCTCTGTCGCGTTCACTGCCTGCACAGTAATTCACTGACGATGACTACCACCAGCTTGGGTTAACTTGAGAATCGTCATGTTTGCTTCCTTGATCGTCTAACAGCAGAACGATTTCGACCACCTAGTTAAACTGTATTAACATACTCCAGTCTGTTTACTGCCTCACAGCATAACCACAAAGTTAATACGCACAAAACAACCTCAACATATGCAAGTGCCCGATGCTTTTCGTAAACGTCGGGACAGTTTCATTCAAACAAGATTTGTGCACCATTAACCCCATCACCTATGTTCCGTTCGTACTGACGCTTTTGTGTGTGATGCGCCATAATATAGTTAGTCCCGGTTTGATTAAGACACATCAGGTGCATACTTCCCACGACATTGTCAGATCATCTGGTTGTCATAAACCGGCATTTAATTGCATTGTACAGCTTCAGTCAGTTCGGTAGTTAAGCAGTTCATGTATCATTTGTTTCCGCCTGTTTCAGAAAAGACTGTTCCACAACACTAACATTCGTTTACTACTCTTCTGCAAGGAACAGAACTTACACAAACAAGATGAGTAATGCACAATATCCAAAACTGCATCGTAATCAATTGATGTCTCAATACAAACGACAGTTTATCTGTCTCCTTCAAGCCCACCTATCTGTTCCTCACTCTGTGTACACTCACATAGTGGCATACAAACATTTAACATGCACACGGCATCCCCTGAGAAACAATTTTAAGTATGACACGTCTCACAACTCACTGTTTAGTTAAAGTTCGATTCGAGAAGTTTTATACGGCCTAACTATTTGTTGTCAGCGGACAGCGATGCGTTTTCGAGTAGTCTCTGGTTCTGGAGCCAGCAAGTAATGAGGCTAGAAAAACTGATCACAATCTTTCAGATATATGAGAGAGATACAGCGTGAAATAACGTGTGAGTGTTGAACTAACTGCTCATCAAAGTCTAACCGCAACCTGATTGAAGACTCGAAGTGAACAATCCAAGAATGTGGGAAACGTTTGTTAAGCACACTTGGCGTATGTTGGATACATGCCCACAACAAATTGCCTGAGGTTCGGGCAGCTAATTACACTAGTGACTATAATTGCGCAGAAGTCGAGCCAAGAGCTGGACTATCACGATCCACTTTGAGGACCTACTTGAAGGGCAACCAAAGTTTACGGATTACATGGGGTTGATGATAAACAGATTGAGAATAACACAACGTTAAAATCAAATTGTAACACTCTACGTTTCATCCACCTCGAGTGGCCATCCTCAGGAGTGTTGTAACCGAAACCACATTAACAAAAGGCCAGAGGTCACATAGGATTTACCGGGTTTAAGTCAAGTTGTACTGCATCCGAACTGATTGGTCTAATCCTTTACCCATTAAGTGGGGGTAAAACAGATGCATGGGAAGACAGACCCTAGCGAATCACTCGAGCCTGATCAAAACCCACGTTGTGATTCTCTGACAGCGCATGCAGTGCGATAACTGAATCCTTCTCCAATTTCTGAAGTTGTGATGCGTGTTTGTGAGGAAACTTCATGTGCCCCTTGTGATCGGTAACACGTACTTTCAGTTGTCTGTTTGTCTCTTCAATGTAGCTGGTATTGCAATCACTGTATTTGATTTCGAAAAAGCATTCTGCTTGGACGCCCATAGAAACTGGATCCTTAGGATGCGTTACCAGTCGTTCTAAAGTATTGTGTGACGGAAATACAGTCCGGATAGCGTACTCAGAGACAATGGAGCGAATTTCTTCAGATGTTTGTTCACGTCACAGTATTTGCACAGTAGATTTTAAAGTTTTGGTCGTTTTGGTCTCCTCCTTAGTGGACATGCGCTTGATTGTGTCCTCGATAAATGCGTGTGGATAGTGATTAGCGGCTAGCATTTCTTTAATGTGAGAAACCTTTATTGCTTTGAACAGCTCGGTAGTGCGGATCTTATTAGCTCTTTTGGCGAGTGATTTCATGACTGTTCTCTTCATACCGTTTGGATACGACGATTTGAATTTGAGGTAACGACCAGAATGGGTTGGTTTGCGGTACACACGAAAACCCGAAACTTCTGCTGCTCATCAACTTTAATTAGGCAGTGAAGGAAATTAAGTGAATGTTCACCAGTTTCAGTTTCCGATGTAAATACAATGCCGTTGCATTTTGAGTTAAGAAGTTGCGAAACCGATAACTCTTTGGTTTTTAACTCGTTGTGGCTTAACGAAAGATTTACTTGATAAGTTGTAGGTATCTGTCGCCAGCAGTCTGTTTCATGACTACGATTGTGTCATCTACAAACCGCCACGAGATTCTTGTTTCCAGGTATCCGGGGAAAAGATTGGCTACTGCAGATGTAACAGGGGAACCAATAGCTATACCTTCGGTTTACCTGTACAGTTTTGTTGGGTGTGAACAAAGTTGAGTGCAAACAAAGCTCTAGACCAGATAAAATTTCGGAAAGCGGTAAATTAGTACGTGCACCAAGAAAGTCATCACTTTCCAAAAACTCTTTAACAACATCAATGCTATGCTTTACTGGTACATCGATGTAAAGAGAGGTCACATCAAAAATAATAAACGTTTTATCATAACCTAATGTCACGTGTTCGAGTATGTCAACAAAATCAGAAGGGTCTTAATATTGCTTGCTGACTTGTTCTGCAACAGTTTGATTGTACGGCTGACGAACTTGTCCAGCTTGTAAGTTAGACTGGTGGTGTAGTCAGCAATAGGTCTGTTAAACACGACACTCAAATTGTTTGACTTAGTTCTTACCAAATTTGGTGCAGATATTTTCATGGGGTTAAATTCAATAAACTACACATATATACATACAGTACTGTTGGAACATTTTGTCCAATATTGTTCCCATTGCTAGTGTACATGTTAGAACTAATACAGTGCGTTGTGAGTTTCATCGGTCATCAGCGCAATTCATTGCTTATCACGACTTGCTCTGTTCACTTATGTTGACTCAGACCGGGGGCGGCAGTGAAAGGGTCAGTAACTAAACAAGTCTTTAAAAAATTTGCACGATGTAGAACACAATAAATTCTTTCAATCTCCTATGCAGATTTTTACATTGATAAGAATTTCATTCAACATTCCTTTAGCTGTGATAACATTTATTCTTCTAACAGTGATTGCAAAGTTCATAAAGCATTCTTAATTTCTATGCTTATTCCACTCAGCATTTGCTGTTTTAGTGATGCATAATGTTTTCAGGTGGTTTGGTCTGATGGATGCCTATATGTATATGTATATACATATATATATTTCAGTAGTGGGTTAGCAGCAGAAAACCAAGAGAAAACATTGTTCTGAGATCAAGACTTTCAAGCAAAGATGTCATAGGCGGAAGTGGACAATTTTCAAGGAAAGTGTTAACCGCGTTGATTGGTTCAGTATGGACATGCCTGTTTACTAAACTGTGCACGAATAGGAACTAGGATTATAATAGGCTAAAATAAAATGGACAGAACTACGATGAGCGAATTTTAGTTGTTCATATCGATTTTTCTAGAAAAAAGCCACAGAAGAGATACGAAAGAGGAAAGGTTGCATGATACCATGATGATGATGCCATCTACATATAACAATCTACCCGTCATAGATGCAAACCAAACATAAATGTTCAGGCAAAAATGTGTGAAAAGACGCTTGAATTATTTGTGCATTTAGAATTGAAAATCAGTAAACATACGAAATGTTAAGAAGCATCTAATATAGGCTCACCTACCTCATGCCAAGAAACATCCGCGTGCGTCCAAGCTAACCATTCACCATGCTCCATATACATAGGGGAGGTGTTACAATAGACAGGCTGATGCGATAAAACGGGAATTGCTCATTGTGACCAATTCTACGTCTGTGTGATTATCTTATTATCAACACTATTAACCTACGTATAAGTGAAGGGAAAGTATAGAAGAGTTATATGAAAGTCAGTGTAATTAATCACCACCTTTTTACCAATATTCCACTATAACGGTGATCTTTAATGTAAGAGTGGACTTGAACCATTGTGCAATTCTTTCCAACTGTTCTTGGTTTTACAAGCGCGTCGTCGCATTAATAAAAATGTATAAGTTGGACAACAGGACAATATATTTATTGAATTCCTCTGAGGGAAATTAGTTTAAGACCCGGCTGATTACCTAAGTTTTATTCCGCAACCTATTCGTAGTGCTCACGTTGCTTCAAGTTAGAACTCTATATGGAACTTTTCCTTTGCAACGAACGTCAACGTTTGTTCAAAAGCTTTCCACCTTGCAGCATACTAACGCTGTTACAGTAAGAGAGGTTGGATCAAATACTGATCAAGTCAGTTGTGGTAGTCGGGAATAGTTTCCAAAGACTTCAACCACCTGAAGTTGAGCTTCATATCCAAACTGAAAAACGGGTCAGAAAAGCAACCAGTTACCAGCGCTTTGTCACCTCATGGACTTATCAGATGAGTTGAATTCACTTGATTTTGGAATAAACACGGCATCACTTACAAGCCAAAATTCACCACTAACCTCTCGTTCCGGTACCGTTTTGCAAAGGCGTACTGGACTCAATGTTCGCCTTTGTTAAAGCACGTCAGTAGTGCACATGCTTGTCACGGCGGGGCCTGGAACTCCGGCCACACTTTCATGAGACAAATTTGTTGCTCATTTTATAATACAAATCACAATGACTCTTTAACCTTAATGAGTTATCATACTGTTCACAACCGACTTCTCAATCGTATTAGTTTCCGGCAGCAAGTAAGATGTTAGCTTAGACTGAAGCCTTGATCTGAAAGTTTTCTTAGGTGGAAGACTGACGTGAAACTATCCGAAGTTATCTCCTGAGGTGGATTTTTAAAGGGAGTTGTTGATAATTACACTAAAGTGATTGATGTGTCATTGTCAGTGAGCGCCGGCAACATACATTGATGGAAATATGATTATTACAACAGTTTGCTTACGAATTTCTGTCACACCTCGCAAAGTCTGAAACATTTGATTGTCCAGTGATGAGTTTCCCATGTATTTGCTCTGTACGATGTCCATGGATTCTGACGGTTAATTTCGGGACAAGCAGATCGCTTCAGCTTATAAGTTCAGTTAATAATGTCTGATCAACTTAGTATGACTGAGTGTGAACTCATTCCGAAATAGTAGCTGAGATGTTTGCGTTTAACCGTTGGAAGATGAGACAACAAAGGGGTTAATAACAAATGATGTGAAAGGTTTGACAAGTTTGATGAGATTCAGCGGCTGTGAATTCAATTTTTGGCTAGATTTGAACCAGCGGCGTAAACTTCTTGCCTAAGCGCGATGAACTGTATAATAGCCAGTCTACAAAATTACTGCTAGATCTCGGAAATTCCACTCTTGATCGCAGTCACCCATCAGTCCTTACTGTCTCATACTGGATCCACCAAAATGGTTCATGGGTTCGACTGCTTCAGCAAGGTTTCTCCAAAGTTGAAATTGTGATAGCATCAAGCTGTGTTGTATATTTGTCGATTTACCGGAGATTCCACTGTTGTAACGTTTGGTGAAGTGACAGGAATATGCAATGGTAAATAGTCTTAACAAGAACGAAATTCGCGTCAGGTGCTCCCTTTCGAAAAAGGCTATGACCAAATGTGAGTAATGCCCAAAACATAACGACATTAATATGAGATCGAGTAAAGGAGGTCGAGCAAAAATTAAAGCAGGTTGAAGTTATTGATAAACACATTGAAAATAACACAACGTTAGAAACAAGCTGTAATACTCTGCATTTCAACCACTCCGGGTGGCCTTCCTCAGGAATGTTGTAATCGAAACATGACGCCCAAACGATTTGACCTCATTGGTACTGAATTTGGTACGGATATTTTACAGGTTGAAGTTATACTGAACACAATAAATTCATTTGATTTAGCCGATATACCTGTGAGAAAAACAACCGATAATATGTAGTTGTTTTTCTAATTAAGCAGGGATATTCAGGTGGTACTCAGATGGTCATAAAAAGACAGTAAACAATATAAATGATATCTTTCTGGCTCGCAACCTTGACTGATTGCTCGTCCAGAACATCCGACGCTTATGGTTTTTCTACAAAGATAACTTTTGAGGCATGGTTGCACTGAGGCTTAGTGAACGAAAGTGGGCAAAAGCTCAAGTCTGGCTTCAAAACAAACAAGACAGCTTCAGAATTACTGGAATATTCTGGTGTGACGGTCTTTTGGAAAATGGACGTTCAAACAGGGACGAATCAATCTGTAGTTATTTGATAACTGATTGAACTCATGGATATGTTGACACAATAGAACTGATTATCTGATTCATTTTGAGTAGAATAATGTGTAACTCTGACTCGTAAACTTACAGTTCCCTCTATAACGGCATACCACAAGAGTGGTCCTGCCAGAGAACATTAAACCCTCTAGCTACGATGCAAGTTTTAATTACTAGCAAAAACGAAACAGTTTATTGTAAACCAACCCTCAACCCTAACAAACTCACTCAGAGTTCGTTGTTGTACACGCTATGGACACACAAAAATGCTATTTGTCTGATACAGGTATTTACACCATACGACTAACAATGACTCACCTGTACTTCCGAACGCTGTGTTGGACAGATAATCGGGTGCTACGAAGTCCGCAAAACATTTAATCTCAGGCAGAACAAGTGTAACTGGTATGAATTGAATCTTTATTTTCATACTTCTTGATAGACGGAGATATTAAAAAGTGAAAAATGCGAACAGCCTGTTCTTCGATAACATTCATTATGACAGCTGTAAACCTATTCCGATCAACATCAACACATATCTTAAAGTGAGTACATGCACTCAAAACATACAACTTGAATAAAGTTTTCCACTACTCTATGATCATCGTCCAGATAATATCGGTTTGACACATATGCAACATGTCAGCGATGTAAACCACGCATTTATTTTCATTACGGACTACACACTTTCGTAGTTTTTCCGCAAGATGACTGTATGTGTATTATGACTCAAGTGTGAATGCAGACCAAAAGGTTTTCCCCAGGGGAAGATGATTGACTGTCAGTTTTTCCTCCAATAGTTACTGCTTTTTAATTCACATACAACATTCCCAAGAATTTCAAATAGTTTGCTGTGCATGCATGCTACGGTTGACTTAGCGAAAACTTAATCCATTACAGCGAGATTACGTCTTTCATGTGGAACTCTTGTTATGCACAGTCTCGTGTCAACCATCAGAGGTTGATGCGTTCTCTCGTGCCTGGTTCTTATTTAGCCGCAACATACAAGCCCGCCGTTTTCACTGTGGTTATCGGCTACACTCGGGAACAAACTCTGGCCATAGAGACACCGTGGAACAGCGTTCCTACGAGGTAGGGGATCCAACACTGATGTTTGAAAAAAAGACAACAGAAACAACAAAAACAGTAAACCGTGCACACAACTCAAGCAAACGAAGGCTAAAATGGTGCTAGCAACATGGCAGCACACTCCGTTACACAATTCCCATTCAAACCGTGCAACCTTGCTAGTTTCGACCGCGCTCTACGCATTCAAACAAAGTAACGGGTATATATATTGCCTCTCAACATTCAACCACACTCGAAATTTTATCCGGTTCTTCTCTGGTTCACTTAACATAAACGCAATTAGCCTTGCCCTATTTTTACTGGAAGTAGTTTCCAATCCACCGTGTAAGAAAATCGAAGGTTGTAAACCGTTCTCCGTCTGAGAGTGAAGATTCGGGGACTAAAAGCAGCATGAGTGAATCAGGTGTCCTGGGTAGTGAGTGACCGCATTCTCGAGGCTGAAGTCATCGACAATATAAAATCCGTTTTGATGCAATGTTCAATGGAAATTTCCTCTCCAAGAAGAACTCACTGGAATGAACCCTACCATAAGGCCCATCAGCAACTTACACAGAATGAACCATAACGGTCAGAAACACACATTTTTGATGAGAAAACTGGAATGAATTTTGTGTGCGGAGGATCGGGAGAACATACCTTTTTAGTAGACGAGGGAAGACAGTGAATAAGTTCATTAAAAATGCTCGACAATTACATGGTTTCATCTCCCCATTTTCAAGTTTTCTAGCACGTCACCTGCACCGGTTGCAATTAATTACTAAAAAATAATTCACAAACTTTGGGCTAGTGTCTGCTGCTTCCAGCCATTATGCCTGATGTATCGTTTTCCCAACAATAACAATGTTCACTTCGTTTGTCCCACAGTCCACGTCACCTATTTAGTGTGTGGGTGGATTAATGGATATATCCATGTAGTCATCATGTGGGCAGCACGCAAATGATGTTCGAACTCCTAAACACCTCGTCTCGTGTATGGGTTGTGTCTTCTTATGCATCGATGGTTGAATGAATCATGCAGTGGTGCATGGCTAAACTAACAGAACGCACTGACAACTGTGATTGTCATTTTACACAGCTTTCCCACTAGTATACATCACAACACTTGTTTACAACGCTTGCAATCCGTGCAACATGCATATATCTAATATGTCTCCCTAGAGTGTAACCAACTTCAGTAGGCTTTAGCATCTGTCCAAGTGATGCGAGACTTTCAAAACCAGGATACACTGTTAAATCTGAAGTAGAATGTAAATTCTTGTTCGTTAACTTACTAACGAATAGATAGCATTGATTCAGAATACGCAAACGGTCGAAATGCCACTTTTGTTGTTCTAGCATTGAATGATCTTGCGAAACTGATACAATGCGTTTTGTTGCACACGCCTTGGAAGTTGTGGGAAAATGTAAGACATGGTTTACTAGTCAGTTTTTGATCGACATTAAAAGCATACGAAACAGCGCAGTCGACGATAGAAGAGAACTCGTGTGAAACAGGCATAGATGTTTAACCTAACGGCGCATAGTGCCAAAAGACTGGAAAATATGAATGAAGAGCTGTTAGGCCAATGTGGTGTCACCAAACACGTAACGAATATTTCTATAAGACAAACAGTGGCTACCACGTGCACTATACCACGATCAAGACTCTTAAACATCAAACTTTTGCCGATGCATGAATAACTTGTTGGGATTGACAAAAATCACTAGAAAAAAGAACACAGTTCCTAAAAAAATTCAGAATTAAGTAGGATGGTTAGTCCAACGAACAACGAAAGGAATTGGATACATTTCTATCAGTCTCCCATCCACAAGAATGGTAAAAACAAATTCCACGCCTATTTTTACGTTTAGCACCAACTGACGATTTATGAACTTATCCGATTTGTTTGTTGGTCGACCTTCCAAAAATGAACCTTCACTGTTGCTTGCAAAATTGCAGGACACTAACAACACCAAAAGCACGTCGTTGAAGGAACACTCGAACTTAGTCGGTGACCTCTCACTTATTAATAAGATGGAAGGAATCGCATTAGGGAGCCCGCCGGATTTGTTGAGCATACTGGATGACTTGAAATCATTCACTGTGGTACATTTGAAGCGCGGTACACACTAATTGTTGATCAAGCAGTGTTTCACGCAAAATCGTATTATCAAGCGATGGACCACTGGTCGGTGATGCACTTTTGGTCAAGATTGCACAGATTTGTCGTGCCTGTCTAGCGTTGGAAAGGCAAAACAGATTGAACAAACGGTTGTATCAACCGTCAGTCAGGAGAGTTAATGAACAAACTAGAATGGGCCGATGCTGCTAATGCCAGATTTTTCACCCACAACGCTGTATTCGTTCCAGTCAATGGTACAATGTGGGTTCACGCAGGTAATTCATGTTATCTGCCTCTGAAAATGTTAATGTATAGACTAGTCATGCAATCAAGGCATACCCCCGATGAAATGACTAGAACTTCATACAGATCCAGTAATTCTGATGTATTTAGGCTTCCAACTTATATAACATAATGACTAAGTGTGTAAATTTAACACCTAGCAGAAAAGTATTTAGAATAGTATATCAGTTGCTGGGCTTTTGGTTGAGCTTCTCAATCTTGAATCTTTTCTGGGACGGGCAGATGAGGGTTTTTGGTGAAAATCTACTCAATTTACAGCTCATCCAAATCCCGACATAATAGACGATCCAGCAAGAGACCAACCCAAACGTCGTATAGGATACCATAGCAGATTCGAACGAACGGCATCAATGTTACACCTTTTGTCATTCGCTAAGTTCCTTGTACGTGTTTCTAGCAATCAGCATACAAATTGTGGCTTTGTATGTGCGATTGTGATCACTCACTGTCAGACCCTGATTCGTTTGCTTCTGATATACCCACTGTAACCAGTCCGAGGTCTTCTTATTAATCACGCAGAATGTCTCAATTCGAGTAAGATTTCGAGATCTATTCAAAGTTCCTAATCCCGAGTACTACAGGCTTTTATTCGAAGCCCGCATTACTTTGGCCCACACCACCACAAGTTTCTGTGGTTCAGCTTTTCATACAGTCTACTGTATACAAAATTGGATTTACTGCCACTGTTCGTTCCAGGTGGAGTAATCTAAACTGACCAAAATGTACTGACTACAAGAGGGACAGATGTCACTTGCACAGCGTAACATTATGACTGCGGCCGTATGAACGATAAATAATGTGACCCTAACTAAGGACACATCTGCAAGCACAACTATACTGTACTCAGTCTTTGGTCACACGACCTGGAGAGAGGACTTGATTGTGCTGATCTGCACGTACAGCCGGCAGTCCAGTGAACCCACTGTGCCACTGCAATCCGCTTTGTCACTGACTGGGCTAAGATGCAGCCTGATGCAGAATTAGCTGTCAACCTAGTTAGCAAATGCTAACCAATTAGTGTCAACACCTAGGTTAAACTTGTGTCCCGAAAGAAAGCATCGTCTTGGCCGAGGTAAAAATTTCTAAAGTACATCACCCATACAGAAGGCCCAGTCAAAAGCAATCAGTTACAAAGTAGACGGGGTAATTGTTAGAAATGGAAGAGAGTGAGTTGTTTAGACAAAATGGTCCCAGTTCTGGTCTAGGCAGCGGCAAGGATATGCGATTCCAACGAGTTCCACCGGAAGCGAAACGAGTTTGGCGCTTCTTTCCAAGTTCGTAGGATGAAAATTTTAGGAAATACAACAGCTGCAAGCAGTTTTGGTTAGTGATCAAGTTATATGAAACCAAAATCTCCTACTACTCACCAGCAATCAAATATCACACAGTTCTGCGATTCAAATTTGGACAGAAGTCTTAATCATCCTGTCATCGATTGCAGCCGACAGGTTATTCACTGTATCACCTCTCAAGATGACCTTGCAACCTGAATGTTACTCATAGGTGAATGAGGTTAAGCGTTTGCGCAGGATAATTCAGTCGTGTATGGTACGAATTCACTGAGCAGCGGACAACACAGTTGCTTCATGAAAGCCTGGTCTCAGTTCCAATCTCACTTATGGCAAAGATATACCCTACTGGCGAGCAGTGACAAGATCGGAAGTCTTATGTGGACGAGTCGAGTTAAATATGTGGGGGAATGCCACAGTTCAGATCAGTTGTGAGTGATGTTCAACTTATACAGATTGATGACCACTGTAAAAAGGTGTAATCATTTTGTTAGCGATATTCTTTCATGGCGGAAAATGGGACATTTGTTACTAATAGCTTTACACTACACATGTTAAATCTACGTTCACGTGTAAACTTAACGGAGTTAGTGGAATAGATTTTCTATGAGAAATGTCAACATATTAGTGTCAACGTGATCGCGTCCTTGGCCTGTCTGTATATACATATATTGACCTATCTCCACTCATTTACTCGACTCACATACTGATGTCAGTTATGAGGTAGCTAATGATAACAATTGTTCCGGACTCTCTGGCCACTTCTACTTGGTGAGAGTTTACCTTACAATCGTTACTTTTGTCCGTTCTGCACCTTCGAAAAGTAACGTCACTGCACTCCATGTAGGACATGAGCATCACACATTACGTATTTTGTGAGCAAAATAAAACTGCCGTCACTCTCGGTCAAATCTGCCAATTATGTTCCGACAATAGGATAAATGTACAAAGAATTGTTTGCTTTCATGAGGAGGTATGTCCCAAAATTAGTGCTCATTTTTGATAAAAACTACTCGTGGAAAATGTGGATTTCAAATATTTTCACTAGATCCACAGCAGTCACATTGGTTTGGGCGGTAAGTAACTTATCATGTGAACTACAACACTAACCAAGGCGCCCATAAATCCATTAGCTAAACTTAGTTACCGCATTTCTTATTGTGTAGCACAGAAATTCCACAGAAGATGAGTCACCCCTGATGAGATTACCCTGAGATTCGATCCTGAAATCTGTGTTTAGGTAGTATGGACGCTTAAACATTCTGTTGTCAGTTAATAGTAGGAAAAATTTCATTGTTGCAATGAGACCGAAATGCGATAAAGTTGTCGCTTCAGACGAATTCAAATCAGCGACTAAAACCCCAAAATTCCCATCATACTCACCACATCTACCACGATGGCAATCATTATTGCAATTATCGATCGAACTGACTGTCTTGATAATACACGCGGATATCTAAAACCAGAGGAACACACAGGTGTATCTTAAGATTTCCACACGCAATCAGCCACTACGTCAACACAGAGTCAAATCCCATGGTTTGAATGAATTTTTGTAATCTATGAAGCTCAAACATTCAAACATTTGCACCTAGCACGACTCGACCGAAAACAAAGTCTGCTGAATTGCTTGGGTCTTTCAATCATTCTGAGTGGAACACAGCGAACAGATTTATTGTTTTGCATTGTGAATTCCGATCTCAGGTGCATTGCATTTTAAGCATCAAAATACCGGACTACAGAATGTAAGTCATGTAATGAAGAATAACTTAGACGAATGGGTTGGAAAAACAGTACGAGGGAGAAGTGTGTTCAGATTATCTCATGAAATAATGTGGTTGACATCTAAGCGTCTGTCAGCATCATCAGAAAAAATGACATTGAACACGCCAGGAGACTAAGACGTTATAGCAAAGGAATCCTAGTCAAATGTAGGAATCTGTTCCGGTTAAATAGATAAACTCGAAAGGTGTTGTACACAAGATTCGTTCAGTTTTGAATGCTTTGTTGCAGAGCAGCATAGCAGGCTGTTACTTTTGCCTCAAAAACTGGGCACCACTCACCTGTACTGATAGCCTCCACATTCAGTTAGATCTTATAGTCGATCCATTCAGAAACGGAACAGTGGACTAAGGTTCCGCTGTTCTTAAAATTCGTTAGCAGTATGTATCGTTTCCACGGCTGGAGTCTGAAGTTCAGCCATACTTTCATGAATCAGCCGTTTTGATCACCAAGCCGCTGAACCTATTAGTTACGACTAAATTGTCATAAGTAAACGCTTAGCTATATACTCTCGTGAGTAGTGATCAGGTTGCCCTACCGCCTGGAAAATCCAATCGGTAATCCCCGCGATCAAGATTGTTTAACTAGACAGAAATCTTCGACTTTACTAAACTTGTTAGGCAGTCTTTCAAACTCCTAACCTCTGCGCTCAGAAAAAGTTCGTGTGGACACTTAACCTCCCCTGGCCCACAATCAGTCAAGCCCATGATTTGGAACAGTGATCACGTAACTGATAACAAACACGTCATCCTTAACCTATATTGACCGTTTTTCTGACTCACACTCGTCACTTTTTTTCATATTTATTGTGTTGTAATTAGCCTGATGATCCAGCGCAGAAAACAAGTCTTGTTCGCTACTCTGTCGTTCTCAAAACTCCTAAAAACCGATCAGAACCAAAAAAATCCTCCACTACTCATCAGTTGTTTCTCTTATGGATGTTTTCGTCTTCGTCATCGTTATCGACTTGTTCAGTGGGTCAAGTGTACACCTATAGATGTTCCGTCACTGATAAAGACACCAAAGTGGCTTCATATAAAGCAAGTTAGTCCTACCAAAAGTCGTATTTTAAGGCNTTAAGGCACAAGGGGGTAGTTAAAAAGGTTCAATAGCTCACATGTCAAGGGATTAAGAAAGTTAGGCCATTAGCCCAGGTTTATTTTTAAGTGGGTTAAATTGGCATTTCAGCCGCCTGTTCAACTCTCCAAGAGTTTGACCAGAAGTGTTTAACAGCCTAACGATATAATAAGCTACAGTGATGAACATTTCGTCCATCAGCGTGTCACAAGAACGGAGAGACCTGTCTGGTTGATGACAGCTAGCGTTTGTCCACAAATAAACAGTTTCATTCAAAGGTTTTCGTTATAATTTTTGAGTTGTCAACAGTAGAATACTAATGAGTAATAGGGAGTTTGGTTTATAAACATTGCTCAACAACTTTGACAGCTTCTGTTCTGTCAATTCGGGGGGAAGTCCTAGTCATGATATCATCGATTATATTAACAAGATATTATCGTGTTATATTTCGAGGTAACCCATCAATGCAAATTTTATTCACAGGCGAATGCAACTAAGTCTTCAACTACGACAAGTCGGTCGCGAATAATGTAAGATCAATGACGCAGTGGTCAACAGGGTTCTTTGAGGAAACCACAACACGAGTTCTAACCCCGGTTATGACAAAGCTGTGCAACACTGAGGACCTCTAATGAGGGCAGAACTCGAGCATATTCCTGTTTTCTAGAGAGACAGAATAGAAAATACAAAGAAATACATACCTCTGATCAGTTTTGGGTAGTGCTCAATTTAATTCCAGTATGTGTTTGGTCGCATTGGAAGTGGACACGGGCATGCATGGACGTGCATGCAAATCAATTAACAAGGTAATCAGACTGATTGAATAACGAAATAATTGAACTTTGAACATGCTCCTCTCCACACATTTAAAATCTTGTAACTTGAGTGAAAAACGAAAAGCACAAATCCAACTACAAAATGGAGGTTACTCAAAAGTAAACTAGCAGCAAACAGGAGATTTTCACAATTTCTTGATAATACTTATCCTCATTTAAATAGTGGTTTGAATAAATAAAGAGAGTAAGCAAAAATTTCATACGCACAAACTGACGTATAATCGATCGCAGTTTTGCAATGAAAGTTGGGGACTTGTTTGATCGTTGCGCGTACTAACAGAATTTTCAATAACCATCTGTTTTTGTTTCTTGGTACCGGTCTCAAGCGTTCCATCACACGTACACTGACATCACCGTGTCTTACCATCGTAATACTGAATAGCTATTAAAAAACTTACATGCGGTCTCAACCATAGTTTCTATTCTTACTTGCAATCCAACGAGGAGTCATCGACCTCATTTTTCCAGTATATAATTACTGAGTTGTTTGTGTCGTTCGCCGTAAATGCTAATCACTACTTTGTATTGTATGTCCAATTGGTGACGTGAATCCACACCATCCATGGTTTGTAACCATGGCGACGTGATTAATTCTACTTTGAGTTAATAGGGGGTCTCACCTTTCCCACCATTGACCTTTCATACGTAACCAGAAAGTCGTCTCAGATACAAACTCATATGCAGCTGCTGTGTCCAGAAATCAGTCGAGCAGATGAAGTAGATTATCGTTTGATAAGTCACATAGTTAGTACACAATGATGAAGTATATTGTCCAAACCCACAACATCGTCAAATTGATTACATCCCGGTTAGAACAACACCTAACTGGGTGGCAATTTCAACACAAGCACCCATTCTCAGTTTCCGGTGTTTGTGTAATAAACCGTCAACCTACGACCATTTCCTATCATTCAGAAGAGTGACTATGTGTTGTTATCACTCTCAGATGTCTCACAAGGTAGCCATCAAAAAGTTCAGACTGGCGCATTCATTTCCCACCACTAATAAAATGTACTGTTTCACCAGTGCCCCTGATTACCCTGTTCCAGGTGGTGTTCATAACTAGAATGTGTAAGTGATTACTGATGAACAGTAAGAGGTCTTGGTTCTATATGAATTAATCTTGAGTCGCTTATGTTGACCACTGTGTCACCGACCCCGCAATAGGCTCGCGACGATAGTGATTTCCATTATTTAACCTTGGAGAGGAGTCCTGGTCGTGGGGTCTTCGACTGGATTTAACAGGACAGTTACTGTGTTACCTCTTGAGGTGATCGAGCAATCTGAACTTCACTCGTAAGCATATGTGCTTAATTGTTCGCAAGTGACAAGTGGATTGTGGTTGATGTGAGATCAAAAGCTCAGTGGTCATTAAGATTGCTTCCAAATAGCCTGATCAGAAGTCGAATTCCTGTCGTAGGAAGGATGTGTACTGCTGACTAGCTCTACCAAGAGCGAGACAGGGGCATATCCCTTCTTTTCGGAAGGGGATCTCTGAAAAGTCGATCGGAATGGAGTAGCTGCAATCGTTTGTGGATGATGCTCAATTTAGATGAAATGTTTGCATTATTCGTATTCTAGCGCTTTCACTGTCCGACACTGAGTTCATTTTCAAAAACGTCCCTGAAATCGATATTTCGGGAAGTAAAAGAGAAATACACCAGTGCAGTTAAAATTCAACCAGTAATGCTCGGGTGTGGAATTCAGTTTAGTCCGGCTTGTTAGTCCTTACATAAATTCCCAAATTTTCCGCAGTTTCAGTAATTTCGCAAAGCCTTGCTGGCGCAATAAAAACGCTTACTGTCTGCACCCTGTGGGTCCGTTTCCTCTCACCATGTAAGGGCCAATCACTTCCTGTACTGTCAGCCTACCTTTGTGCGTGTTGGCTGTGCTACCTCACTTACCGTCAGTACGCAGAGAACCCCTCGGGTGTATCTTAACTTGTCGTAAAGACACTCGAAATTGAAGGCTAGACATCTCATACTTCGAAAGGTGATCGTACCTCCATGCCTCGCTTCAGTATAGGTTCAAGTAGTTGTCATCTCGTAAAAAGCGTCGTTTCCGTTCCACATTATGCTCTTATATATCTGTCACCGATTCACCGAATTCTTTGTACTCGCTTTCGAAAATTTCAACCACCAGTTGTTTGGAGTCCTATGCACAAATTTTACCGAGCAATTCAGCCTAAACTCTAAAGTATGCTCTGAAGGACTCCTTGCTGCATCGTAGGCTAAACGTACTAATCGCTGTGCTTCACCTCGAAACGACTACTCGTCGTTCTCCTTCATTTTACTTGCTTATTTTCTAGTTGTCGTTTCAAACGGCACTCGTAGACTTCTCTAATCTGACAGGGGTTTCAGTAATTTCCCCAACACTCAGTCACATCAGTTCGAATACTGCAGTCGTCCCGCTTTTCAAATCGTTTGGCCCACTTTCTCTTCACATGAAAAGACAGTGGGAAAACAAAATGAAGTGTTGCGCACATGATGGTGTTTGCGTTCAGATAACGGATAATGTGATCAGGTAGCCACAAAATAAACTGAACGGTGACGTACAGTCAGTTATTAAAGTTACTGAGGTTACAGTCAAAAGCTTATTCTCGGTAAGTGCAAAAGTCGGAAAACATCATAGCCAACTGGGATGGTCGTAAACTTAGTTAATTTTCCAAAACAGGCAATCAAATGTAACAACGTACAACGTACAATATACTCTAACTTTCACAAATCGAAACACAATAATGTCTGTCTCGCAGAAAAAAAATAGAATTTAACGAGTAACCTGTACTGCCACAAGAGAGATGCTGACAGAAGGCGTCTCACCTTGTTCCTATCCACATATACATATAAATATTTATAGTGAGTTCCAAAGTCTAGGATAAAAACACCAGTCAAAAGCAACCTGACGTTCACTGCCCGTTGGCATTGGGCTGTAACTGGTGATATTTCTCATTCCACCGTACTTACACTGCCAGCCAGAGAGCTCGAGGACCTAGAAGGAGGCGGAAGTGAGCATATGCTGTAGAACAAAATCGTGGCACGTCACACGTTATTACACTATTTTCGGAGCTGTTTTCATCCCGTGTCTACTTCATTCTCTAAAGGATTAAATCGAACAACTCAACCTACTTAATTCTAACATTCTTTGTTCCCTGACCGCGAAAAATGATTACTGTCGGCCAAATGACGAAAGCAATACTGTTAAAACAAAGTTGGTATGATAGACCTATCACAGGAAAAACATGTACATAACTTCTGAGCCAAACACCCGGATTGACTTTGTGAACTTGATAAGTGGAATACTATAAGATCTCACAAAACCTGTGATGCGTGAATGGCTCACAGAATCAACAGTGCCGCTGTTTGTCTAAACAACTCAATGCAACCACAAGAAGTCACAGTCTATGATGAGTGATGTAGAACGTGATCAAGTCGAATCAAAACCGGATCAACGTGTATTCAATCACCCAGACATGGATGTAGTCAAACAGCTTACATCTTCACTCATCTGCACGTTATGAATAGAGAATCCTTTACATTTCAACGCCTAGCTGAATAAACAAGTAAATGTTTCAGTTAAAATAAAACCCCGCACACTATAGAATAAACTGTTCTACAACAACAGACCGACTCAAGATTAAAAAGTGGAAGTCTGTGTATGTCGCATTACTCCTAAAGCTTGCATGGACCATACACTTCCTGACTGCATGTCCCATGGGTACGCGCATAGTTGTTTCGATCGGCCTGAGTTAATTATCGATTCCGTGTAAACAAACTGCGTGAGAATTGGTTCTGGACACTGTTTCAAGATTCAGTGCTGGATTGTTCTGATAAAGACTCCAGCCAATTCTCGGGGTAATCATTAAACCGGCATACCACGTGTTTCTGGATATGTAATGACCATCTGGTCGTTATAAGTGGATATCTTTTCCACACACCTGTGGTACGGATGACCAAAATGGCACACTTCCAGATGCTAACGTGATTCAACAAAGGGGTAAGAGCACACGGATTTTTTCCCATCAACAGTAATAAATCCTGACAATTCTTAAACAGACACAAAAGTTCATAGGCGTAACATACGACTCTGCCAGCTGCACTACTGGCCATGGCACCTAATACGCATTTATTCATTTATGTCACTAAAATTGCCTCATTATGAGGACTGTTTGTTCCTCCGCTGTTAGGGTTGAGCAAAATGCGAAGTTTAATGAAAGTCAAATTAACGATGTCAAATACTGTAACTGGCAAAAGGGTTTTATGCACTGATAGATTATGGCCCATCAACTGTTTTCTTCCATTCACTACAAAGAAAATAAACAACTATATCAAAACAAAGAAGTTCGGAACGTTTATTTTGTAAACAACAGATTATTTGCTTTCGCATACCCCTCCCCGTTGTTGTAACATCATATACACGACTGGAATTTATATAACGTACCTGTGTTGTGTGACGACGCGATTGTACACTGCGTTAATTCCAATTTTTTCCTGAGGGTAATGTGTTAACCAAATTTATTCAATTTTTCTTAAAAGCTTGTCCGCGCTACGCCATCTATCATTCCATGTCACGCAACAATGTGATTATACTAACTTAAATTCCCGGTTGCTCTGCATTATCCTCCGCTGTCTCCAACCACAGGCCTTAAGTTAAAATGACAGCAAGGCTTGCTGTTTTGTCTATTTAAATCGACTTCACTGTGAAGAATTAATGCCCCATTGGAGTCGCGATGCACCCTACAGCTGAAACAATGTGTACGATCGTGAACGTCGCAGTTATGCTTGCGAAATATTATCGTTTAAGGGTGAATCAGAGTGATGGTTTGAGGAAGGTCGATTTAATATGAATTCAACTAATCCAAACCCGCAAAGAAATACAATCAGTCCCATATTAGGCCTATCCAAACTGGTAGAGAGCTTGAGCACAGAATCATACTGATCTTTCCATTCAGACAAACAAACTTCAGGCTAGGTTCCTGTGTCGATTAGAGCTCACAATTAACTCTGCTTGTTGTATGAACGTCGTTGCAAAGCACTTTTTTGCTACTGTTATGCCTATTGTTCTACTTCTCATCCCGTATATTCGTATGCTTATTCTTTTGGCCAACGGTGCATTTTTCATCATGTGAAATTGACATGTGTAATGATACGTCAGGTCAAGGTGGCAAGTAAATAACGCTCATGGACTGGTGTGTACATCTTCCGGCTATCCCCCTCAATCGGTCGATGGACTTGGGTTTAGCCGGAAAAAGCTACAGCGACGATTCTTCTAAGGGAAATGTGTATACTTTTATCTACTCAAAGTGTTTCCTGGGTGGTTCTCAGGGGCTTTTTCTCAAAGAAGATAATTAATACAAAAATCCTTCGTATCCTGTAACAGTGTTTCCTGTGTGAAGTGTTTCCAGCTTGAAGTTTCTTATTGGTGGGAAGTGCCACACTTCCAATCAGTGGAGAACGAGCAGTATTCTGAGAGCTTTCAAAGTATTTGCCTGTTGTTCACTATCGACAAACTTCTAGTTGACAACGTGTTAACTTCACCTATAACTAAATCAGATTATGCCAGTGTATACTGTTACCTGTTGACCGGGACTGAGCACAAACGATTACTGTAAGCATTTTGTGGGTTCAACCAAGTCACTCGACCTTAAGAACTGTCAATCAGCGATCACTAGACAAGGTTTTTCAAAAAAGCTGGTTCATTTACGTGTAATTTACTATCTAGCCGTATCGTTGAGAGTACAGCTATGCACGTCAATCTCTGCCGAACATGACTTATCCGTTGAGAGTGAACACAGTTGCTTTAACCTTAACGTTTGTCATTTTCCTAGAAGAACACGCACAACCACCTTTTAGAACCTGGGGAATTGTGGAGATTTTCAAAATACCATGTTTGGAGGAGAGCATCTGTCACGTCATTCGACTAATCACATGTCGTTTACGAATGATCATGCAACAGTTGTTTAGAAGGAAGAAGAACGAAATCCAAAAAAACTGTGATTTTGGCAAAAAATGCAGACCAACTTCGAAATGTTTATCAGCACACTGTCATTTTTATGTTTGTCAGGGGCTATACTTATGGGTACCCCTCACCTACGCAGTAATATGGACAGTGTCGATTAATACAAGGCTTCTGCTGATCTGATCTTTGTTGGACAGCAACACGTGAACCTGTTTAGTCAAATTTTAGTGTTGTTTATGAGTGTCGTGGAACGAAATCTGCACGAAATCTAACAAGAGTCGACAAAAATGAAACAACACCTGTCTAAACTCCCTGAATTGCGTAGACAAGTGCACAAGAGAGATGGGACGTATGTCTCGATGCAAGCAATTAAATCTCTCGTCATCACCATATCGTCAGAATGATTTTAACACTGTCCTACAAAGTTTAGTTATTGGGTAGACAATTCCGGACCAACTTACTGATAGGCAACCGATCCTTACTTGAGTTACAAGTTTGCACTCAAGTGAACAACACTCCAGTGAGTAACTAATCTTCCAGCATATTCCGTTATATTGAAGTGAACGTATGACATGCAAGTGAGTACGATCACTAACGTGTTAATCGTGGCTGACCGATATATACTTAATGGATCCATCAGGAATGTTCAGAGGAGACGTGACAAGTCGACAAAGCTTACACATCTCAGTTAATAAAGTCCAGGTTTGGTTGATGACACTTAGCGACACTCTCAACCAAACGCAGATTTTGCTTTCAGGTAGAATTTCCAAACAACCTCCCCTGAAATTGACACTAGACAGCAGTTGTATTGATATTGGAAATCATCGGTATAGTCTACCAATGATGGTACATTATCTACTGTGACGACTGTATTGGCCGATAATCTTGCTTTGAGAGCGACGAAATTCCCGCACCAAAATGTCCACCGCACTTCTGCTTGGCCGTATTGCTTGGACATCAGTGTGCATTCATATAAACAGACATTCTTTAGTCTGTAAGTTGACAATCAGGAAAAATGAGGCATTTAGACATTGTTTTTTTGGCCCTATTTCAATTTGCCTTCAAAATCCTTGTGATATTCTATGTGAAGGTTTCAGTACATACTTTTTGGTTACTCCTCTGTGGAGTGACTTATCATGATATATATCTTTCCTACCATACCCTGCATGTCCGTTTGCTCTGCGTTCCCAGTAACTTAGAGTAAGTCATACCAAACGTCTTTGTAATGAATAAGTCAGCATGAAGAACAGAATGTGAGGTCCATAAACGTCCATTTCATGTTCGCAATTTGGAATGTAGCTATTATAAAAGTAGCACTGTGAAGAAAATACAACTATCCCCTAAACTCACACTTACCTCAACCAGAACGAAAAGCCCGGCCTGATCCACGTTTTAATCAAGCTGATACAATTAACACGCATAGAAATGCATGTAAACAAATGTCTTGCACATTCGTAGCCAGTTATCTTGTTAGGCATCTCATGTACCCTCCACTCATTGTATGTGTCTGTGCAGAATGCGCCAAGGTAGGGGAACCAGACTGGTAAAACTTCAAGAAAAACTTCTGGCTGGCAGAACAAATATGGAATCGCGGTCTGCTAGTTCGGTTTGGCTTAGTGTAGTCAAACAGGGACGAGAGGTGTGTGTACGGAACCACAGTTGGATCCGCTGGAACTTTTCATGACATATGCATGTATCAATTAGTTTCAGCTTGCACGACGTAGATGCTATCAAAAATTACTCAATGCAGCCGTTCACTGAACGGTAATTACTCCCACCGAACAAACAAGCAGTCCTGATCCCAAAGTACTTCTCACTGAATTTCTCGACAATCAAACACCATCTGTGTACACACGTTATCTTATCAACGTAATGTTACACGTGAATTTTGTGGAGAAAACTCGCCAAGTGGTTTTCTGACGTAAGTCATCATTAGGAGGTCTCACTCGGAATGAGATCAATCATATCATTAAAGCCGGTAACTGAGCAGTTGCACATATATTCAGACATCCCATTTTTAAAGTGGTCTCGCGATGTGTGTGTGCATTTACGCATGTCTGTACAAGTTCTTCTGCGTGTCCATCTGGTTATTTCTGTTGATTGATTACAAGCCACAATGGATGTTGAAATTAGGCCCCAATTACCGGGAAAATGGTGATGTACGATTTTTTGGAAGTATCGGATAAAATTGGCCAGTGTTATACTTCTAAGTGAATCTCCGTAATTCCTGGGTCAATCTGATGAGTAAAACTGTAGTTAGAAGACAAACTCTATGGGTTGCTTCTCTTCGAGATTACCGATGACGGGGATGTTTTTGCCTTTTATTGAGAAATCTAGAGTGGATTAGGTATACATGTTGACGGTACCTAAACATGAGTGAGACTTTGATTCCGCGAGCATCCTCTTAGACGATAGCAACATATGTGAATCGCACTGGTTAACCGAGACCGTGCCTCATACTACAGGAGCGGTATGTGTTGAAAATTTTTAGGCAAAACAGCACTTTTGAATTAATTGTGCTGTCTATCTCCGATTCAGTGAAACCTACAGGCCGGTGCGAATGACAACTGCATCTGCGTGCAGCGTCCAGAAACCCAGTCTGCCCGATATGTTTAGATCGCATCATAATTCTATAAAAACAGGGTAGCAAAGCAGCTTATGCTTCAGGGTCGGCGTGCACCGGATGCCCACCACCGATTCTCTGGTGGTGGTTGTCAAACAAACAAGCTTAACTGGTGAACTTTCTCGGAAACCTGACTAATAATTTCACACCAATTATGACACCCTACTTTGTAAAATCCTAAAACATCCTAGAATGATGGAGCGGACTGAGTATGCATACCTTTTCTCCAAAGTTTCGTAGCATCTACTGATTAGAGGACTCTAATTCACCAGAGACAACTAATACAAATATCTCACACATTAGGTTTTAAACACGAAGAGTGCTTGTGCTGGTTAAGGTTAGTTTTCTACAATTAAACAAAAACGAAAATATTTTCAAACTAGCCAGCAATCAGAAAACATGCCGCACTGAGTGTGATTCACCTCTGGCAGACCATTTTTAAGCAGGAGAATAATAACAAGTATATGGGAGATAATGATACAACGGATGTTGAGGCCGACAATGACAGCGAAGGAGTCAGAGCAGATCCGAGCTCTCTGGCAACAGATAGCTTGGATTCGACCTTACTCCTATGGCGAATCATACAAGCGTGGTGTGTGAACATTGTTAGGGAACTTCAAACCATAAAAAGAGTAGGCGGCAACAGAACGATGGGAACAAAATGTGGATCAGAGCAGGATGGATGCGCTCTTACAATTATGAATATCCGTCAAAATAACGAGGCTTTTTTCAGAAAGGTGCTAGACGAAATTTGGTCCATAATGAGACTTGCAGTAAAGCCGGGGCAAACTTGGTCTGCCAGGAAGATTTCAGAAGCGGGAAACAATCGGGAAGTTAGTTGAGGCACTTTCGCCCATTGTTATGAGAATATGCCAGATAGGGCGATTTCAGTGCGTCACTTTGAAGGCGTTATGACGTGAGTCGAGCGGATTCAGAACTGCGGTAACACTCCTGGGATTGGATGATGCGTTGAGTTTTGGCCTAATCTCGAGTCTTCGAGTGATGGCTTGCGTTGTCACGAAGTAGCGCGAGACAAGGTAAAACTATGGATAGCCCGTCTGGGCCGATAATCAGTATCCGAAGAGAAACACATTCGGTGCATTTATGAATTGACGTGTTAGTTGACCTGCCTTCGTGTAATGTGTTCATGTCATAATTGAAGGGCACTAGTAGATTCAAGAGGACACTGTTTGATACACGTGTTTTGTACCAAGTGTCCACGTGGTGACTCCATCGCAGAAGTTGGTTTACACGTGTTTCACTTATTTGTGTCCTGTCAAAGAGGCATTTATGACGAGGCGGTGCTAGTTATTGAGTGGTGTCACTATGGTGATTCGGCCCAGTGGCTTTCAAGAAACTCCGAATTAGTCAATTAAAAATTGTCGTTAACAGACAGCTTGAGCTAACCGTGCTATTACCTACTATATGTACCAAGCCTACCTCCCAAAACACAGACTTTTAACAGAGTGCCAGTGAGTTGGTGCCATGTGCATGCGACTCCACTGATGTGTAGCGGTGATCTACATGGACTGTGTAGTGTTATTTCAATCAGTCATTGAGCTGTGCGCCCTAGTCAGCTTGTGTCTAATGCACTAAGCAATACAAAAGAACCCTAAATTATGATGAGTTTGCGTCAGTTTTTGCCTCGAATTAAGGAAACCCTTGACAGAGAAGTTGCAGAGGTTGAAGTAGTCTTTTGAACGTATGATTAAGTTTACACTCACCGTTATGAAAGCAACATCATTCTAAACCAATGAGTGGTATTCACCGGATACAATCTTAAATCGAGTTTACTTTCATCACCAATGGATGACGATCATGCTCAAATGGTGTGCTCCGTATACCCATTCAGAACATCGATGTCTGTCTTTGAACTTTACGTGGAAGATAATATTGAGCAGCGTTATGCTATACAGTTTAGTCGAGAACCGAAAGCGTCTCTCCGGCTGTAAACTGCTTGCTAATCCATCTAACCGATAAGTAAACAGACGACAGGTTCTGAAACATGATATCTGGGTGATATCTTAAGCCATGGCGAAAGTTTCTGGAAATTTCATAACGACCAGCTCAACCGTACTACAAGGGTTTCATGTGAAAGTTAAAACACTCGTCATTGTGAGTTGAAACACTGTTTCAGGGACCAAGTTGTGTCGACAGAGTCGCCCAATTGTGAAGAGATGTGAATAATAGCATAAGTCACGATTTTATTCCAATTGACCACGCAAGAAATGACAGGCAAAAGAAGCGATGCCAATGTTGAGAAAAGACAACGCAAATGGCATGAGGATTACTTACTGGGAAAACCAAAAAATGGGATATGCGCCTCAGCACTACAACAAACAAACGCACTCATCTGCATATACCGTTGAGCCCAGGACGTCATGGTTGTAACGGTTGCCAACGTTCAATTCCTGTATGTATAAGGAACCAATGCATGCCGACGTGCACTCCAGTGTTTCCTCATGTATTTCTCTCCTGGTTACTTCAATATCTACTTAAATGCTCGTGCCTTCAGTGAGTGGTAGTGCGAGTAGTATAGCATGATCTCTTGTCCACAGCACACTGAGAAACTGGTCCGAAGACTTTGTAGACAAGTCATGGATGCTGCTAGACGAAATGAAAGTGACATGCTTCAAAAGAAAATTCCGTTAGCCACATAGGATGGCTTAGTTTTTGTTATCCATTCACTCAGCATCTAGTCAACAGACCCTGAATTTTAACTATCTCACTCACGTGCGCATCCACCTGCCAAATCTCAAGGTCACAGACCCACATCATGTAGTCCATAAGCTAGCGCACGGTCCAACAAACTCGGTCCAGTGTGACTCAGCGTATTCCATCTTCAGTCGCCCGACGGACAGTGAGCTCTATTCGGTCAATACTGCGGAACCAAAGCTGCACACACACACGTACGTAAGCAATCACTGAGGCTTCTCAGGCACGATCCGACACGCACGTGGTGCTCACACGTGGAAGGTCTAAGGTCACAGATGCGTAGCACAACACAACTTCCAACGCCACATCTAGGATGATGAACAATTCAGCAGCGCGCCATACCAACGGACACAAAGACGTGAATTATGGCCTATCTGCAACTCCATATCGTACCCCGGTGATCATGCCAATTCAACGCTACTGATACGCTACCCACACCTGAGTATCGTTGCCCATGTTTTTTTACAACCCCAGCATTAGTTAGTATCATATGTGACCCTTATTTGTCTGTTCCCGACCATTACCATGGTTGCGCCTATTGTTATGAGTGAAGAATGCAGATGGCTCAAGGGTTGTTTATTCGAAAACCCGATCCATGGGTTATGCGTTCCAATATGAATACAAATAAACACACTCTTCTGCGTACGACACTGGTCTCAGAACGCCACGGTGATTACGGACGCCAATGCCCAATTTTTTTATGTACCAAGAACCATTTCATATAATGCTACATTGCAATGCTTCTTGTATTTTCCCCACGGCCATTTCTATGTCGAAATCCATGCTCTTACCCTAATAGTGAGTGCGATCGCCCGTCCTCACTACACTATTCTAATTATATACCTCAATCCTCAACCGTGTACCCTTCTTTGTTATAGGCAGTTATCGTTAAACTGCAATTATTCATCTGTGTAGCACGCACCCTCTACTTCCATTGATGTTTCGGATGAATTGCAGGAAAAGTGTTATCACCCAAAACATCCCATTCATTGGATTTTTGGCCCGCATACATTTTGTTCATGAAATTGAAAATCATCTCAAAAAGTGTTCAGTGGCAACCGATGGATATTCAAAACGCAATTTGCCTTGAGTCCATCAGAACTCATTTCAGGCGGTATAAAATCATCGGATTCAGTGTACCACTGGTGAATGGGGTTTTAAGGAGTAGATGGGAATAATTGTGCTGTATGTTGTGTTGTGAGTTGTCAGTCAACAAGCCTGGTATGTACACTTATACGGGCCTATTACTGAGCAGAAACGACAGTTTAAGAATGGTATACCATAACGATTTTTTCTACGACGTATTTGTCTTAGCGATAAGCAGGAGTATGCTGTTAGCTCCAGACGGGTATGAGTGATCTCGGGAAAGAGGGAAACACAGAGGTGGACACCAGCGTTTCAGAGCAACTGTGTAATCATATAAAAACCAGGGCTTATCATTTGCGTAAGCAATCGTGAATGCGTGTGTGGTGGTTGTTGTGTGCACATGACTATCAGCCCGGTGTAAGGCATTATGAAATAGGCCTTATCAAGAAGTTACTCGATAGAGTTAGGAAGACTTGCACACAGAACACAATCCGAATTGAACTGAAGTATTAAATAACCATGTTCTCTTGGACAACAGACATCCGCAATGACTGGTCTCTAAGTTTTCCAAAGAAAGCTCGTCGAGCAAGTAGTTGTGGTGGTACCGAAGTTAAAAACGTTCGCCTGACCGGAGCTCACTGTGCAACGATGTTATCAAGAAATCTCACTCAAAAAAATCACTGTTGCTCATCGTTGCAAGCGACTGATCGCACCAATAGGGATTTCTTCCACGAGACGAACATTGCGAGTAATGGTTTGTGATCTGTCAACAAAGGGAACTGTTGCCTGTACAGTATTTCGTGAAACTTCACTACTGCGAAGATGGCTTCTTTGCGATCCGGTTGCAGTTTCTGTAAGAGGGTGTAAGTGACCTTGCTGCGTATGTGATTGTCTTTTCCTTTAAATCCGAAAAAGTATGGAATATGATGGCACCTATCCTGCGGTTGGATGCATCCTCAGCCACCACAAGATGGAGTGTCACACCCTAGAGATCCAACAGGAAATCTGAGGACGACAAACTTTTAGTTTAATAGAAGGATTACTGGCACCGACTTCAAGCCGAATGTCTTACATCATCAACAAGAACATTAGTACAACGACCTAAGTTTACGTCGGACATTCAATGGTCTCCCGTTCTTTCAGTTACCCCAAACTGTATTGCTTTATATGACTACACTGCCCTCACTTCAAGTTGATCCTGTATCCAGTCATTCCAAGAGGCGTTTGACCTAAAATTTCAGCTCGGATTGAGTTATCCTCACCCACCTGTCCAGTGTGCAGTTTCTTTTAGGGTAGTTTCTTCTATCCACTGCGCTTCAGTCGTGTTCGTTGAAATCTTTCGTTGTCTGGCACATGGTTCGTTAAATATTTCCATCTTTCAAAGTTGTCCGCATTTAGGTCTGTCACTATGACCCTCGTTTTTACAAGACTTTGGTGCACAGTGTTGTGCAAGTTGGAAGAGGATTATGAGATACCTACAGTGTGTTGGTTTTCGAGCACCCCACGATATTAAACCATGCATGTTTCATGCATACATGCTGAGGGTTGGCACCACTGTATACGATTTCGAAATATGGTCTACATGGGCTCATATTGTAGCCAGAAGGCGTCCAATAAAGCATAATCTTTATTGTCCNTCTTGATCCGTTTGCAGCAGGTTTTCGAACGTTCCTTCCCCCGCGTTGAGGTATTCGGCCGAGCGTTCCAAAACTCGCATCTCCGACCTGACAATCCACCACAATATGAAGCTTAGTGCTGTCAACATTATCATTTGGATAACAAACGGAAACCGGATGACCTCGGAGATCTGTTGGTTGGGTCCATAATTTAGAAAGTTAAGTAAGTAATAGCAATACTTAAACCATGCTAAAAAAAAATATGCGAACGAACGGTAGAATTTAGGTCAGCCACACACTCAACAAGGCTGAAAACGCATTTGACTGAGATCAAATCGACTTCTGCCTGTAATTCGGTCACAAATTTTCATGTCACGCGGTAACGCTAGTTAACTTGTTTTTGTTGACAGTTATCTATCCATAAGTGCTCACAAGGTTCTAGTAGTTACGGACCTCGAAAATTTCGCAGGTGTTCCTTTCACGTGTTTGGATGTTTTAGAGTCTAACGGAAGATGGTATACATTACTTTTCATGTTCCCACATGCATAATGCGCCTAGATTTTTTCTCTGTCCACGAGTAGATTTTACCAAGGCATTCGATTCCACTGTTCATGATATATTGTGGACGGTGCTAGGGAAGATTCGATTTCCAGGCAAGTTCGTCAAGTTAAGTGAACGTTGCATGTGGGCATGAAACCGAAGGTACAGTCGTATGGACCGACCTCCAGTGGTGCTAACATCGTTATTGGCGTGAAAAAGTGTTGCACCCTGGACCAAACCTCATTTAGTTCAGATTTCACAGCAAAACTCATTGTCCTCTTCAGAACTCTGAGGACATTGTTCAGGTACGATACCTCATGCATGGATACCAACCAAATTATCAATGTTTCGGTGTCCAAACTATGCTAGCTACTTCGAAAATACGCATGCTTATATTCCCATATAACAGTGCACTATTCGTACGCAGCAAACTGGACGTTTAAAGACTGGTTATGGTTCTCGTGACCGCAGCATTCAAAATCGGATTGAATATCAACAAGGGTATGACATTTTACTTCGTTTAGCCTTCTCAGGACGGAGGTGCTGCCTGCACATGGAATCTACATCAACGTAGACGTTGTGAATTGTTGCATAGATCTCTGCTGCTTGAGTAACAATCTGTCGACAAACCTGTCCGTAGACCGCAAGTTGCGACTTCATGTGGCGATGACCAACGCTGCTGTCAGACGCAATGAAAGACATGTCAATAGGAGTCGTGGCCTGAAGGTAGAAATCAGTGTTTCCCTACCGCCCCACGGTGATATCTACACTGTTTCATGGAAGTGAAATTTGGACACCGTATCAATGGAATTCACGATACTTGAGCATTTTCTATCTACCATGTTTAAGACACACCTCAGGTGTTCGAAAATGATTCCGAATGTTGAGGTACTTCGTAAAGTGGAAACGGACACGACTGAGGCCACACCGATACTCAATCAGCTTCGTTGGTTAGGTCCACTTAGGACGATGGTGTACGACGGGATTCTGAAGCAGCTGCTACGCGGTCAGGTGGAAGCGGGTAAGCATAATTCTAGTGATCAAACACTGAGATATCAGGATTTTACCTGACTAAGTCTTTTACGCTCTAATGTGTATTCTAGATCTTTGAAGGACCTAAAATTGAACCGAAAGGTCTACAGGAGTACGATCCAGACGGGCATCCGAAGGTTCGTGCTGAGCTATCTCCAATCTTATATTTCCAACAGCTTTTTTCTCATCTTGAGCCATACCTCTGTGGTCTGTTCCTGTCCTTTTGGGTAATGAAGGTATCATCTACATACTAACTTACCATATGTCTGACCCATCATTGATCGACTAGACCTCAAAGGCTACAACATATATATATATATGTATATATGATAAGAGACAGTGAATAGTGAGCGATTTATCGTGGTGTATATGCAAATAAATATATATGGTGTTGTGATACTCGGAAGTAGAGACTTCGAATAGCCCTAGAAGTCGTAGTTGAATTGAAACCTCTCACGTAAATAATAAGGAGAAGACCTGGTACTGGTAGCAGTAAGCAGTATTTATTCACTATAAAAGACGCCGAATTTACGTATGTACAACGGCATTAAAGAAATCACAGTCTGTAATTGGCTGATCGAATTAACACATACAAAGTCACAAACTTTATGTTAATTGGTGTAATACGAAACAAACAAATTGGCGAATAACGGAAAGCACAACACTGAAACCGTTCGTCCAATCTTGAGGTTGTATCTTTAACGCGACATTTGGACTGGCCACTTGTCGAATCTTCTGTTGTGTAGGGGTTTGGGTAAGCTGTAAATCGAGTAGATTTTCACCAAATATATATTTATATATATAGTTAAGCGAGAAAAGCACACACGGAGTGTTGGGAACTTGTTGCGAAGTTTAAAATCCAGACGAAGATCAGTTGACAACACCAAATACCCAACACTTGGTGTTTACCCTCCACACTTAATCATGACATCACATGAGCTACAAATATTTTCAACTATATATGTGTACATATATATAAATGACAGATGTTACACCGTAGGGTTGCCTCCATGGGCAGCAAACACTTTGATCCCTGAATAAGTGAGTAATTTCCCAACAGCAGTTGTCCACCATACACGGCTGATCGCCGCTTTCACATTCAGACTATCTTTCTGGATAAACGTTTTCGATATGAGGGACTATACTCGAGTTTCAATCTTGATTCGGTCCCGGTCTCAACACTGGTTCATTTTCGTGGGTTTGATTGATGTTGAAAGAGAACGTACAGATGTAACACTTCACATCAGTTAACTACTTGGCCATCTATATTAGTTTCAGCGATTCAACCGTTTACAACTGGGTGTTTACTATTCTATCAGTTTATCTTGACTGGTAGATATGAATGGAATATGCTGAACTAATGAAGCGTAAACGCCATCACAATCTATTCGGTGTGCTATTCATGTGATGAGATTCAATCAGTTGGAAACCGGTAGCAGTAGACTCCTGCACAAAGTTTGCTATTACTAAACACCGCTTTTGAAGTCATCACAAAAATGTACACAGTCATTGAACGGCTGGCAAAACTCCATTACGTTTATAAGTGGTGGAATTCTCATGTGTTCTACTAACTAATCTACGGTTTGGATCTTTTCAGCCAGTCCGTCTAACTGGAATGACAAACTTTCACACACCTCATGTAATCACAGTGTGTGCTTTAGTTTGTGCCAGCTCGTCATACCCTAAACTTTTCTGGAAGTAATGCTACTGTACCAAACAAGTACGGTTGAACGCACATACATTTGGTCATCATTACTTGTTCAAATCTTCAAAAGTGAAGTTTCGATTAAGAAACAACGTTATCCGGATATATAAACCACCCGACAATAAGTAAACTCCGTAACTGGTTAGAATTCTGTCCCAATGTGAGGGAGCAAACGGTTCTTCAAAAAATATGCGGTTATCCGTCATTTAGGTGCACAAACGATGCGGTAGTTAAAGACACCTGATTGCATATGGTAAACAGTAGTTGTAGCGAAGTAGATCACTGAGTCGTCTAAAAATCGAAATGGGTGTAATCAGCTTGTACAGGCCTCTCTAGACGGAGGCAAAACTCTTCCCAAATCATTCTCTGTCCAAACTTCAGTTGATCAGAACGTGTACCTGCCTACCCCCTTATACCGTGCACGTCCGCGTGTTCCCTATCCGGCCCATGACGCACTCATTCGTGCCACTTTCATTGATTATCCACTTTGCATGCTTCCTATTGGTTCCGACGATCACGTTCAAGGTCATACCACTGCAATTTCATTTGCTTCCGCTGTCTTCGCGTAAACGTCGTAATCGCTTTCTCTGATTATTTATCGGATTTCGTTATACCGTTGAAACTTACTCAGGAAGTGGAACGAACCGAGGCTTGTAGTTTGTGTGGTGATCATTGTATCAATGGTACCGTTGTTTCTACGATCAATATTCGTTTTGTCACATTATGGTCATGGGAATCGGACGCGTTAATCAAAGTTCATCTGGTGAACGTTACACATTTATCTTTAAATGGTTACGAAGACAGGCTGTTATTTGACTGGTTGATCGTCGAGAAGCTGTCAGTGATGGATCCTTTTCAATGCCGAGAGCTATCGCAAGAAATTCTGGTCTCAAGTACGTACAAGATACAAAGTACATGTCCATGATGGCACAGGAAACTAGCGTCTATTAATCCGTAAACTCGAATTTGTAGTTCAGTTTACCATTGTCCTGATAATATTTTTCATTTGAAGACATCATTGGTTGAAAGCAAACGCAAGGTAGCAATAAATCGCGTCAGAAGAAAATTGCTCCGCTTTTAAGCTAGACAGATGACTGATCTGAAGTTCAAACGTACAGAGTAGAAATCCGGATTCACGTCTGACGCATTCCACAATTCTTGCTTCGGAATGATTTTTTCTCATCAAATGTGGTTGCTAGAAATAAAGTAACATGATCGACAGATAGAAGGGACTAACCATTTTCTAGTTTATGATTTACTAAGCATGAAAGGATGGGACGGGATGTTTATCCAACCTTTGCTCATAAAACCATTGTGGCTGCTAGTTAGGTTGTAAATAAGATTTCTGCCCATGTGTTCATCCGAAATCTTCTGCTAGTCTGGCTTCAAAATAGACTTTGGAGTAACTCAAAATGATAAGCGTCTGGTTCCGAATAGTGAGTAAAGACAATTGGTGGAATTAGATGTAACTTTAGTCTGCGGTCGATCTATCTAATTTGCACTTATAGATTGCTGCTGAGCGTGTCCACTCTGCAAAGGTGACCAAATGTACAAAAATTGTTGGTAAGCTGAGTGATAGAGGGAGGGCTGCATTTGAGAGAAATCATAAAGTACTGGTGTCCTCCGACATCTACTTCGTTTGTGACAGCACCTAAAGTCAAAACGTGCAACGCACGTGTAAATATAGATATTTTTTGCTGTAATGCACTTCACATCGGATGTAAACACGAAAAAATATCCTTAGAATGTTTGTAGGATTTCGTCTAACGGACAACCATCTAGCTGACTTTCACACGGGAACGCAATCACACTCGGTCCACTGCCATCAAAAACAGAAACAACCCCACATACATCCGTAAGACTAATTTGAGGTAACTATTTGGTCAGGATTTTTCACATAAAACTATGGCACGCTTAACCTGGACCATACTTGCTCAAAGTGACCTGGTTAGACTCCAACGAAAGCCTAGCGTGAACACAGGTTGTGTAGTGTTCGAGGTGACAAAAGGTTAAACAACGTTAACAAAAAACGCCAAACAACTGATCAGGTTCAGAGTCTGTTTGCTTGATTTTTCAAAAAACTTTCTGAAAATCAACAATCAGTATCTGGTTTTATATCGGTGTATTTTGTTTATGCTTATTTGATCATTTCGCGAACAACGAATATTTTTTTATGGAACTAACGTGACTCCATTCTGTTTGTTCGCATGCAATGAATACAATTCGGCTGTGTTAACACAGTAACTTTAGCTAGTTGATGCAATCAACACTTGTTCACGCGACGGTCTCAGTTACATCCACTTTATCGTTTGCAATCATCTAAACTCCGTTTTTACGTTAGTTTGTGTTATGTTATCAAAGTATTCGATCAGTATTTCCATGAGTAAACTTTGATATCTAATCAGAATAAGTAGTCGGAGGGGGGTTCAGTTGCCTCTATATACTCAACCAAGATGTAAGCTATGATATGAACATTGTTTTCAAAAGTAGTAACCAAACTTTATTTACTCAGAATTGACCATATTGAAAATTTTTCAAAGCCTATCCATGTCACAGTTTTACGACCACCAAAACTTTCAGCATTATCCACCCCATTAGCCAGTGCTACCACTCGTTTCTGTATTTAGTGTACAAATGGTAATACTCCACGGAAGATTCAAATTTCTTCAGACAACCTCCACAAAAGAATAATCATATATAAAAGTATGGAAAAGTCGCGATGAGACTGTACGGTTAACATCGATTAAACTATTGCCTTTTGGCTCTTACATTACCCTTATGTTAATAGGCTATGTGAACCGGCTATATCATCGTCCAGTCATTTTTACAACTGACAGGACGGATTGCCAGTGGTCTGTGAGTGAAACAGTCACGTGATTAAGACCCACTTGACTGGAGCTCCATTCTGAATGTGTCTTACCAACTTGTCAGGAAAACGTGGATTGATTGATTTCGAAAGACAGGATGTCTTAGCGTTCAGACAGATACAAATAATCCTATCCAAAAAACCAGCCGTGACTTTGTGATAAGTAACAAAGTGAGACGTTCCATGTAGAATGAACTTCAGCTGCTTTCCAACGTCAAGAAACGGAGGGCAAAAGAACGCAACCCCCCCCCAATCTTATCGCCGGAAAAGTTCGCATTTTCGGTGCTTTATAATACGATAAATCCACTCACTCTTAAATCTAGAGAAACACATAGCTAATGAAACTCTATCCTTTATATGGGGGGTTAAATCAACCTTTCTCCTTCGAAATCCATGCTGGCAACCTCCCAATGTTTTGATGCCTTCAACAATAACACAGACTGAATGTCACAGATTAGATCATGAAAAGTTAATTCTGCCAATAATAAGCGCTGTTGCTGCTTTAACGAAACGATTCTGCATTAGACGTGTAACTTGAATGCCTGAAGAGATTGGTTAACTACGGTAGGTGTAGGGTTCGTACGACTTTCTCTTGGATGTATATTGTGAGTTCTACAGTCTGCTTGCGATCATCTTAGTCGTCGACAATCTTATCGCCTTGATAGTTTGACAGTGGAAGCCAAGAACCTTGAACAACTTTGAAAGCTACATCGACCGTGATTTGACGACCCACAACGATTAAATGTGGTTTGATAATACTCAAGACTGTTTTCTTCATAACAGTACAAAGCCAAGTCAGAATGTGCTCATGGACCCTGTTTATTAGTTGTCAACTGATTTCCCAAGTTTGCCTGCTTGGCAAAAGCAGATGGGGGAATAAACACAGTAGATGAACTGAAATAGTTGTATCGCTTCACTCACAAGGCTCAACTGGAAGTTTTCGGCAAGTTATATTACCAAAAGGATGGAATAGAAATGAGATCATCGTTAGACCTTTCAGTGTTCGATAATTCAAGGCAAAGCTTGAAAGTAATTTACTAGCAGACCATATAAAGTCGTTGTTTTGCAAACGATATGTAGACGACATTATTTGCATGACACACAAATCTAAACGTCTGACACACTTCAACTGTGACCACGGAAATATTAGTAGATTCTGGAATCCGATTCATCCGTAGATATAGCTTTTTAATACGTGTTCGTGTCATGTCGTGAGGATAGCACTTTACGGCGTAAAAAATATCGTGAAGCAACTGGGTTGGGGTAGTACACCAACCTTCACAGCTTTGCACCTTTGAGACACGAGAAGAACTTACTTTGGTTTTTACGAGACACAGCTGTGAAAATATGCTCGAACTACACTATCGAAGGGTAAATAATAGTTTATATTTAACACATTCCTTGGAAGTGGCTATTCAGAGTAGTTTATTTGTGAGCATATGCTAAGCAGCACAAAGATAGACATACCGCAAAACTGTAGACAAAAACCTATTTATACTTCTCTACTGTTCAAGGGGGATAGCTCTGCTAAAAACACAACAGAGACTTAAGTTAACAGTGATGAAAACCTACTTCGCAGCTAAGTTATGTGCTCGATCGAGTTTCACACCAGTTTAGCGTCCCCAGCTGAAACATATTTCTGAACATGCAGTGTCTTTTAATGTTTACCGTCTCGTTTGTTTCTGTGACACAAGCTACTTAGGCCTAACAGCAAGGCGATTATCGGAGCGTGTAAGGGACCGTCATCCTGGGTAGCTAGCTCGAGGATCCAAGAGGGCTTGTTCATCTGTGGTCGCTACGCCCTTGGTCGGATTAAACACTCTGATCAATTCGGTGGATTCGCTTAGACCGACCTATCACATCTGTGGGACGCAGTCTAACTGAGTCGAAGGTCGTTTGCTAACCATCACAGAGGCTGTTGCAATCTCTTTACACTTACCCCCGCTATGTGTACAGAAATGCCTGGTCAAATCACGGGACTTCTCAAGGGTATGAACCATACTTTGGACCGATCTGTTACGTTGGCGCACTGATTTTCTTCGTGAACACAAACCACGCGACTAGTGCTACATAATTAAACCAAATAATTCTGACTTACTTGATATTAACGATTACCACCTTCTAACCCGATGCTGTACTACCATGGCGAACCCATGAAGCACTGAAACCCAGCTTACTTCCTACGTGATTCTTATCCGAGCACAAAATGACGAAGAAAGGTGCACCAAACTATCGTTAAACTTTTGCACTAGAACAAATCGGCCATAAAACGGAGTGACCATCCGTGCGATGCAGTAGTTATTGCGCCGGATCACATTTGATCGGCACAGTTCATGAAAGCACAATCAACAAAGCTTTTCAGAGCATTTCGAAAGCGTCCTGCTACTACATTCCAGCCATCGAGACGAGACTGTTATCCACTGCAGAAAAAGATAACACGCTTCCCACTCACTTTCCTCGTGCCACTCAATACGAATGATCGAACGCAAATATTAGTGACCAAATGCCGGAAGACGGCACTCGTGCTCTACCCTGAGCGGTCGAATTTCGTTGCCGTAATGTAATAAAGCCCCCATTATACCATTATGCACGCAATCCTCACGTCACAGACGTATATCCCTCTGTCACCAAACGTGTACCAGACTAGCCAAACCCCCCCCCCCAGTATTAGACACACACACTCCTATCTACTCATCTACACCTACACCACCGCTAACCATGATGCAACCACCAATCACACAAACCACTCAACAACGTACACACAACTCCATCATCCAACAGCAAATCTACCTAATCACAACAATCTTGCAGAAACACTTCACACTTCGGAGCTACAAAGCGCAATCCGAAGCATTCAGAACAACGCGATATAAAATCCAGCATTCTTCGTGACACCCCAAAACTGTCAAACAACAACACCACATCGTCAACACAATCAACATCAATCAGACTTACACTAGCCAAGAGGTCCACGACCGCAGCCTCTGCCTCTGAATGCAACAAACAATATTCCACCACATCGTCCTCCATCACGAAATCACACGAATAGTGTGAAAGAGAGCCGTCTCGCCAAACACCAATCCTCATCCTGAAACTGTCAGATAGTTCACCACAAACCCTAACCTCAACTGAAGTATACGAATAAAGCGCCAACAGCATGCTCACATACACGATCGGTACACCCCTACGTTCAAACGACTCCAAAAGTGTAGATCAATCAACCGAATAGAACGCAACAATACACGCGAAAAATATGACATCTCTTGACCGACTGCATACGTGATGCAGCGCCGGAATCCGACGAACAGTAAAAATGTGATCCATAAATCCCCTCCCACGGCGAAACCCTCCCTAACCTTCACCCATGTTTGCCTCAAGACCTGTAGTGAGTCAACGAAACATAGTGGATGCTAGAACCCTCGCGATGACTGCAGTCAAACTAATCCCCCACTATAAATTTCACAAGAGCCATCAAGCCTGTGGCAATACCACAGTAGAAGCAGGAGGCCAAATAACTTGACCCTCAAAGTGTCCCATCCACCGCCCTAACCGTCTAGACTAATTAGGGATGACTGTGTCATCTGCCTCATCCACAGCTTCATTGATAGGCGGTAGCCTAGGAACAGCAGCACGGATAACATCAAGGAGGTTGCCGGCGTTCACCGAAGGAAAAAGCGGTCTCCACTTCTTCAACGTTCTCCATCAAGAAAACCTCGTGACCAACGATTACGCGACGACTCAGCTTCATACGGATATCTCTCCTCAACTTGTTATGTGAAATGCAAGCAGGAATCCACCGCCTGAATTCTAACAACTCCATAAATTTCTCCAAAATCCAATGTCCGTTCAACCCACCAACACCCACTCCATACCACAGCAACTGCCTCACGAATGGTCTGTGAGATCTGCACCCAACAGCCATAACGATCTTCGGAGGAAAGACTACGAAGGCTGCATTCAAAGCTGGTTTCACACTCGTGATCTACCGACGGTACAACCAGCTTCTCAGCAGACAAACCCTGTGGTCGGCGAAGTCGTTGGCCAACAAAAGTAATAACAGCACACCACCGCATGATCTCAATCCAACCAGATGTTCCAATAAGAACGGCAGTCCTGAATAGAACACCAACACTTAGAACTAACAACTATGCGCTCTGTCAGAGACTACGCCCGATTCGGAGAAGGAGGACAACAAGTAGAACAATGACGTGCATGATGGCTAAAACTGGTGCCCGACAAAAATAGATCACGCTCAGTCCACAGCCGTAACAACCACTCACCACTGTCCAACCAATGTGATGCTATCCTAAACGATACTCAGCCTCATCAAGGCGGCCAACCTGAGCGGTCATATCTCCGGCCAGAACGACCATATCCAAACCAAGTGTCGACCAAGGCAGAGCAGCCAGATCCGAGTAAAAAGCACCCTCCACACTGACGTCATTACAGCAGGCTGGAGCATAAGCAAACACAATAAAACCATTTCTACAAGGTTTCCGTTTGGACCTGGTCTCAGGAGAACCTGCCAAGCGAGTTGCACATAGTCTATTGTTAACAGAACTCCAACCTACCAATGCGGCTGCGGCCCGTCTGCTGAGGATTACACCTACTCCAGCCTGACCGGTTGCGGTGGCCGCGGAGATACACGAATTATATAACCAGTATCGGGTCTACATCATGGATGCTGCTAGTTCCATACATTGACTACTGTCCTGGATTACAGTCTCTGAAACACAACAAATATCGACAATCAAAGAGTCTAACGTTCGTATGCGAGCGGCCTGTTGACCTGTCCACTTTAGAGTGCGAATGTTCGAAGTATCTATATTAAGCAAGGAACGAGAAAGGTCTGAGGCTGGATGGTAAGAAATGGAACACACCGGCACAATGTCACTGGGATTAGTTGTACCTGTTGTGGGACCCGTAGAGTAATCATTGAAATTGGGATTCGGGAGGGTCCTGAAAGCTAAATTTGACAGGACAGTGAGGAAGGAGTCAGCAGTGGCATGTTTTTAGCCTATCCACCCTGTTGCGAGACGGCACAATTAGTACAAAATTACAAGCGTTGAGAAAATTCGAAGCTGTACCTCGTTTGAAATACACCCTCGGCACCCAGACCTGGATAGAACCATTTCGGTTCCCCACAAAAGCCTTTGATTCGAAAGCCTGCACCGCAAGGAAGCGGGTGAGTGGGAGTGTACCAGAACTGATACTTTCTCTGGGAAAATTGCCAGCCTTATTCCAACCACCAACCTGGAGTACCAGGAGACTGTGGGTTGTCAGATCTCTACCTACTGGCCCGCTTAGTAAGATTGACTCTGAAGGTGCAATGTTCACGTCGTCTAGTTTAGTCTAATAGGTAACCGAGATGCGCAGGCCGTCATAGAGCCCCAACGTCCAGTCTTGTTTTGAAAACCATTGGTAGCCATAAATTTTACTCGGGTGCATTGTTAACTGGTCATTTGAAGCCAGCGCTGTGAGTCTGAAACTACTGGCAATACTCCGCACGTTTTGTGGTTTGAGTCGAGTGCACGTATGTGCCGGATAGCATTCCAGAGTATTCGCCATAAACTTACAGAACGTCTTCGCGGAACCAATAACGACTGGTGGATGAATCACGGTGAACGGATATAAGGTTACACCGAACGCAAACAACGCAGTGAGCTCTACGACTCGCTAAAGACGATTTTCGGTCTGTCTGTTCAGTTTTTTGAAGCACTGGCTGACGTGGACACCGGCTCTTCGTGCAGTCAGTCACAGAACATTCAGAAAATCCGGCGAAAACGCTTCGGTAGCTTATTAAACCTGTCTGTTACCATTGACTGGGTGACCGTGGATAGCCTGGTTCAACAGCCTACGAAATCTCCACTTGACTTCGCTCCGGATTCGCCAGGGGTGCAAAGAGCGATCAGACAACTGCGTAATGGAAAAGCCGCAATCGAGAATGGGTTGCCAAGTGAAATCCTGAAGAACGGCGGATCGACGCTTTAACATGCTTTGCTCCAGCTAGTTCACTTCATCTGGGAGCAAAGAGAAATGACACACGATTTCAAGGATTCGTCTACTGTACTCTTGTCTATAGGTAACGGTAGCAAGCATTGCATCCAAAGCTACCGGAACAATAGTCTGTTGAACTGCTCAGGCAAAGTGTTTGTAAAAGTCTTGCTGAAGTGACTCAATATGAACGTTGTGGAGGCTAATGTTTCTGATGAGCAGTATGGATTCCGAGCCAGTCGCAGTAGGACCGACCTGGTGTTTGCTGCTCGACAGATTCAGAAGTACCAGGAATGCACCCAGCCTCTGCATGCTTTCTTCGTGGATTTCACCAAGACATTTGATTCCGCAAGCCATGGAATACTGTGAATGGTGCCAGGGTACGACCGGATTTCGAAGCAGGTGTTATACACGGACAGGTGGAAGCAGGTAAGCGAAACCCTGGTCATCAAAAACTGAGATCCTAGAATGTTATCTAAGTAAGTCTTTTACATCACAGCGTTGGAGAAATTGGCGTTCAACTGGACGGGTGTTCGAAAGTTAACTGGGCAAAAACAACGAGGCTGTGAAAAAAAGCGCTCGGTACACGAGGGAGCCGTTAGTGTTCCAGGTCGTGATGACGACTATATAGCATCGCAACGTGTGCGGCCGCGAATGCGGTGGCTGTTTGGGATTAGTAGATCATCAGCGTACTCATAGTACATCGTCGGTGGAGACAACCAGTATGTTGGCTCCAAGCGGGTTATGTCCGGTGTATCTTTTTTCAGTTCGCATCGACCAACGACTACCGTGGTTTGGCAACCCACCCACTGCCCTCCTTTGGGTGTCTGCAGCCTTCCACCTTTCTCCTTCTTCAGCTCTGTTGGTACACTGTATGGTGAATGTTTCTGTCCGTTTTTCAATCCAATCTTGAATTGTGTTTTTCCTCCATTTCCTCCCTAGAATTCACTAACACGTACTCCCACAATCAACTACTTCCTGCATTATATCTTCAGTATTTTTGTTCCCAGTTTGGATTTCATCATTGGAGTTTCTCTCGGTTTACTTTCCGAGAAATAAACGTTTCAGTTTCACTCGCATGCCTCCTCGTCTTCCTCCTTTGGGCTTACATCGAATACATGGTGTGAGTGGAATCACAGGTGTTGCAGCACAAACCGCCCGCGGTGGGTGTTATGTGCAGGCCTCCTTTGGCTTCGGTCATTGTGACAGGCTAATTCGAAACGGATACTGTCAACCATTTATGTGCCTGGATTACCCCCCCCCCTGGTAAAGCCAGCAGGTGGTTACGTTTGGACACTATTACGTCCCAAGCGTCACTCTTATGAACTAACTAACCTCTCGGAATTCCAGATACTTCATTCTGATGCACATTAGAAACTGGTTTTGCAACACTGAAAAAATGTGTTCACGTGTACTTCGACCTTAGGACTAGATAACTACAAACGTCGTAGATTGGTTCCTTCTCATGAGCGACCAAACCGAAATTTTCCATTTCCCGCTATAAGTCACTCAATATTCAGCCGACTAACTAAGCGCAATATACCAAACCACCTCAAACTGCAAGCCAGTCCAGCCTGTCAGTGGGCCTCAGTAGTCGACAATCAGGCTAAATGCGGCCTAATTACATGAACCAACGCGCCAGATCCCGTGAGTGCCCGCAGGCGTTCTCGATCTGGTTAACCGCAGTCAACAGGTTACAGGCTGCTGGTTCTACTCTGGACCGCGAATTCCAGATTGCGATTGAAGTCGAGTCCTCTTGAATATGATTGTATCGCGCCTGCTGATCTATCAATCATGTGCATCACACATCAATCTATTGCGACATTTTCGTCGACCCCGTACAAATGTTTCGTTATATTTGCTCACGAGGTTGCTCCCTGGAGATGTCAGCTCGTCAGCAAAACGAAACACTGAGGTTCCTATGATTCCGAGTCATCCAAACAAACGAAAATGCAAGTCGACAGAAATCTTGGGGTTCAGCTTCTTAGACCTAATGCTGTCAGTGTATAGTATAGAAATGACAGGCTGCTCTTAATGTAAACCGAACAGAATCATTCTTGAGGGAGTTTCTAGACAAATCACCTGAAATAAGTAAGATAATACCCGCAAAACTGACCGACAACTCCCAAACTTAGCAAGCCCTCTACTCCAACCTACTTCACCTGCCAAAAGTATGTTCAAGACCATGGTCGAACTGACGGTTACCGTAGTCCCTGCACTTCCAACTGGACCCGAGGGAGAAAGTAGTTTAATTAATCGATACATATTCAATACTGACGCAACCATAACGATACAGTTGGGTGTAAATCTGTTGGATAACCATCACAGCTGAAGGCGAATTCCATAAGTCACGCAGTGTGTAGCAAACAGTCACTTGGAATTGTGTGCCTCGGGAGAGCAAGACTGTTTTAAACCATATGAGCGGAAACAGAATTAGCCCTATACACAGAAGTGAGTCGCGTCAAATCGACATGCTTCATGCGCCTCAATAAGTGAATAATCCCTCTATTAAATACCCAGCTAAACAGGAAACGAAGAATTATAGGCCAAATAATTTGGAAACAAATTATTATAATCTTAACACTTCTGGATAATGTAGTAACCAACCGTAATCGTTACCCTTTAACACAAAACACGGATTCACTTTCGTAGTTAATTCACAAATGTGACAAGTGTTTTCGTACAAATCAAGCTGAAAAACAGGAATGTTAACGATCGTCCGGTGCTCGCTCATACCTCCCAGTCATAAAGACGTGTCAACACTCTGACGATGGTGTTGTTGCGACTTGCCTGATAGCCCACTCAATGAGTTCACTCGCAATAGGTCGGTACGAGTCATCTGACAGAGTTAACTGTGGTAAACACGTGCTACCTAACACTTGTCCTGAATACACACGGGTTTATGGATATTGGTTGTAACCAAAATAGGGCAATTTCAAAAATGTCGGTGAGAGTCCATACATCGCCTAAGCAAACGAACATGAACACACCCACAAATAGCGGTCTATGATCAATCGGGCTTGCCTCAACACATTGCAGATGACACCGTACCAACCTCATTCAAATCCGATCGCTTACTAGTCGCATAAGGTGAATCGGACCCTTTGAGACACCAGTAACTCCTCGTGAACGTCTACATCTAACAAAACCTGTTCCCAATATAGTTGCCAATGTTATTCACGTTTGATGGACCTCAGAACCAATCCGGCTGCAGTGGTTAAGGGGGGAACAGCCTTACACAAAAACATAAACACACATAGCTACCAAGCTCCTCTTTGTCCAAGCTGTCGTCTACTACAAAATCAGGTACGTTCGTCTTGCAACATGCCTACACATCTGATCAACCGACCGTCTAAAAACAAGCTTGATAAACTTAAGTAAAGGTTAATTGGTCATGGCGTATTGCAAAAATACAAAGGTATAGTGTAGACATACAGTCCGGTGTTGATATATGCAATGCGTAGGCGATGTGTCGCGTGAAAAGACGACCGGTGCCTCAAGTACGGCCTGTTTCAAGACGTCAACGAGATGTTCGTTTCAAAGTTCACTAAGCCCAAACAGAAAAACCCAACCGGGCGTTGGCTGAGAAATGGTTATCGGTTTGGCTACCATATCAACGTCGATAACCCACTTTCATGAACAAACATCGGGTTGAACAGAAAGATAGTGAATTATCGTCGATCACCAGCACCATAAGTGACTCTCAACAAGGTCACTCATTCTTATCTTTCTTAGAAAACTGTATTGTTAAAAATATACTGAACAGATTCCCTCCCGGTGGTTAGCACAGAAGGATGGAACAAACCTCGGTAGTCGACTTCAGATATGCTGACAATGTTTCCCTAGACTGTAACGTTATGCGGGCAACGTGAAACATTCTCACCAGATTAGTTTGATCTGTACTTTATTCGTGTGTATTGCCACTCTAAAACAGACAGAAGTATGTACTCTTACTCGCCACCATTGTTGGAACTTAAGATAACCAACGAGTTTTTAATCTGAATAGACGTATACACTTTGTTTAGGTTAATAACGAAATGAGCAGCACCCGTTGTGTTCTGAACTTTCATTAGGCTAATTTACGTTCGAGGTGGAAATCCGGTGGTGGTCAGGAATATGTTGTTACAGAGAGCTGTCAGTTTCATAGTTGGAACCCATAAAATAATGGTCATCAGCAGTTAGACAGGCTGTCACAATTAGAGTAAAATTAGAGTTGACAGAGCTGTTGTTATGGGAACCTTGTGATACTTCTGATTCCGTAACCATTTGTAATTGGCTGTATTTGAAAAGGAGCGCTGTTCACATAAGACGTTACAGGGGACAACAATCTCGATCAAGCAAAAGCTGTCAGCGTGTAAGTTGTTAAGCCCCAAGATTTTAGAATTTATTATGAAACAGGCCTTGTATAGAGAAAACGATTGTAACTTATGCACTCCTAACAACGTAATACGCATTTAGTAAGTTGAAGCGAAATTCCTCAGACAGTGTACAGTTTTTGTTTCCTAGCAATGAAGTTCATTCGAATTCTTAACTGTGAACAATTCGAACCACGGAGAGAGTCCATAACAACAACAATGTGCAGGTGAAAAGACATATTTGGGTATAAACTAATAATTGGATAAGGTTTAGTAGAAGGGGGTCGGGTGGTGCAAGAAGAGTTCGAATAGTACCGAAATCACAGTTGAAAATATTGATGAGAAGGGCGCAAGCCGGACTGTGAACCGTGGAAACGGGCACTCACGACGGACGGATATGTGGAGACCTGGAAGAGAGGCGAGGAAGAAGAGCACTGTAAAAATTGTCAGATGTTCTGAGAATCTAGTGACATGCACAAACACGTCCTATCCCACGATGTATCGGAGATGATTCACACGTTTAAGATTTGCACCGCAGGAAGCCCGCCGCGATGCATCATACACGGTCACACCGAGAAGACTGAATAGCGTCAAACCCCCCAAACATAAACAGTAGAATTCGAGGTGGCTGGAGCCGTTGTAGACAGCGTCGCTACTAATGTGTAGCATTCCAAAAACCGAGGGGCTTCAAGGAAAATCTGTTTTCGTAAAAATAGGTATGTAATAATGATGATCAAATCAGACAACAGCCGTCTAGCACGAACCATCTGAACGATTGCCTGCAGTAAACTGAAACAGTACAGTCTACACCACTCATGGTGTCTTATCGATGAGTTACGAAAAGACAACGTTGTTATTAGTGAACAATCCGGATCTGCCTCAGCTTTGAGCGATGGATTGTTTCCGATACCACTGAGAGATCTTCAGTCAGAACAGTGAACTTTTCGTTAACGACATGACGGATGCTGTGACTTTCCGGTTATGGTCGAAATCGATGTTAACTACGATCAACGTTGAAAAAATTCGGAATAGGTCTTCCACGGTAATTGTGCTAGTCAATGCGATATTCTATCACTGAACCCATCAAGGCGAAAACGTACGTGCGACCATAAAACAACGACCCCAGAGCGGGTTCAATTTGTTGCTTGTGCAAAACCAATGATCATATCAACAAGAAATAAGTACAATAATACTGTTCACATATAACGCCTAGTAATTCATATACTGTAGCCTAGTTGTGGTTTATTACCCATCACGTGACCAACACAAAAGGTATTTCATCCTGCTTCGTAAGTGTAATGAGCTCGAACTTTGGAAAATCCGTTCTGAGAATTCTCGCAGGTGTTCAACCAGATTCAGAGCTAACCAACATGAAGAACAATAGAAAACTAGTACACAAACAATCTTTACGCTCGACTTATGTCGTCACTTTAAGCTTAGACCATTAGGATTCGACCACCCTCAAGTGTTCCGAGGGAAGGAAGCAAGTGACAGCGTAGTTCTACACGCAGTTGTGGTTGTTCACCATTGAGCACCTTTCCTGAGCGACCACCAAACTACCGCCAGCGTTTGATTCACCTTGTCTTATGTTCAACTTTTTTGACACCTCTATGATCAACCAACCAACTCACTCACGTTTCAATAGTCTGTCAAACTTAGTATGCACTTTGTGATTAGCATCGACTGAATGTCAAGGTTCTGTTGTGAAGAGGTGTTTAATTTATGGCTCACAGTGAATACCTCCAGAAAATATCACCTAGAACGTGGAAGCAAACAGTCAAACTGAGTTGATAAACTATATGTTTTGAGGGGATAGTGTTGTTTTAGCACTTGATGTATTCTTCATGTACCAACCCAACACCTGACTACAGTACACACAAAACGCGAAACAGACTGGAAGTCATCATGACATTCAGCTATGAAGGATCTGTCGCCTCTTCTCTCCGGTCGGTAACGGAACAAAGATCCACAATATCCAGGGTTAAAAACTCTGTCATATATGACCTCAAATGATCATTTATCAACGGAATTTGGAATAACTTGAACTTACCAGAAGTCGTCACCGAATTGCTTTTCCTCTTTTATTGATTCCATGCTCTGTAACATTGTGCTTACGCTTGTATTAATCTAACAAATTTTTGCAGTTGGATCTCTTCCGAACAGTTGTGATGTGACAAATTAGATCCCACACGGGCTGCTTGTTATCAGTTCAACATACCGTAAATGACGCCGTTTTGGGTGCAGTAGAATGCACACCAGCCTAACTCGGGCATTGACTTTCAAGTTCGGATTACCATCGTTGATTCCAAAATAGCTTAAACTCAGAACATTTTTATGTAGAAACAGACAGTTTATTTAAACCAGTCACTGTGTTACTTTCGTTTCCAGCTTGTTTACACTAAAATATGACTGTGCTTACAAAAGACATTAACATATGAGTGCATGAGGATCGAACACATCCTTTTTCACTAGACTCATCACAAAAAGGTACCAGTGTGTAACAGATGTGTCACAGAGGTACAGATGGTTACACACATATAGACAGTGCAGAAAGGTGACCATTAGCTTTAAAATACAGCCTAGTAAGTAATGGATGGATCACGTGAGTCTTACAAAGTGCTATTTGTTGAAAGTCCTCTTATCTTACATCATGAGAACATTTTGATAAAAAGGAGCCGGCTTTCACCAGTGGAGTAAATCCTGTTGCACAAAATTATATTGTCATGGGTAGCAGTCCATCGACAGGTCAATCTCTGGACCGCGAGTTGCGATCTCATATAACGTTGCCTTTGAAAGTCTTGAAGTGCGCGTCTGCAAAACCACAGCCACAAAACGTAAACTTAGTCACATCCATACGACTATGCTCATAACTACTGGAACGAGGGTGACTTGCCAACCAAAGCTGTGGAAACTTGACCACTTCAATCTGCAATGTCAGAAGTGCCTTCCAAACAGCGGACTGTCGGACATGATCCCTAACGCCGGAGTAGCTCGATAAGCAGACAGGAATAGAAGTGAAATCATGATGGCGCCCAATCAGCCCCAATGGATGCGGTAGGCAGAAGCACTGACACAAAAACACTTAAGTAATTCTGTAACATTACTATATTTATCTTGGGTTATGAATTGGATCATCTAGAAGAGTGTGACTTGGAGGAGCATCCAAAAGTTTTACGATCAACAACTCCTTATCTGTGAGTTGAATCGAGTGGTAAGCAACAGAACTATCAGCACCGTAAGTCACGGTGGTACAATCCTTTCAAAGTTTTCGTCATAAGGTGTCTCCAATTGTTTTACTTAGAAACAGACCGACAGTTTTCCATTCAACAAGCTGTACTTACATAACCAACCATTGCGGTGATGACTCCGTAGGGTTGTCATAGCCAGTGATTTGCAAAGCTTACTTTAGGATAATGAGTGCACTTAGCTAGACAGATTATTGGAGGGGGGCAAAAACAGCCTACAAGATGTTTATGGGACTGATGACGGTTTCGGTCTGTAAAGCAAAGGGTTTCGATCCTAACCTTGTTAAAATTATGTTCACTTGATGGGCTCGAAACACGACGAAACCGGGCATCTAGTGTTCGTTTCGAGGTATGAAACATTGGGATCGGTTACTGCTTAGTTCGATGTCGAAATATCGTGCTGAAAATCGAAGTACTTTGAACCCACTTTCTATAACGGATGTGCAAAAGAAACAGTAGGGGGATCGAACGTTGTGATTAAGATTACCCTGCACGGTTTGGATAAGATACAGTTTCTGGAAGACAATTCTGCCGAATGCATTCGTTCGAAGGTACTTGAAGAGATGGGTTCCGTTCGAACTCGAATGATACGTACGGGAACACAATAAGATATTCAGTTGTCGAACGCAGATCAGGCATGAAAGGCGCATTTTCATCATGTCGCCAGATAAACGGTACCTATCTGCTACAATATTTAACCAGCCAATCCACCTTCACACATATGCACACGTAAGTGGGGTACACGTTCGTTCGCATTTGTGAACGGAAGATGACATGCAGTCATCATAAGCCAGTCCTTTTGAGCTCCAAATTATACGTGCGTTCGAAGAGATTAACAAGAAAAAATGTGTGCAACTAGGTGAGAACTTGAAAAACATGAAAAGAAAACAAACAAACCGCAGGCGACCGCGGAGGGGTTGAAGTGAGGACACAAACAAAAAAAACACGGCGCAGTTGAGGCTAAAACGTCAGCTGCCACAATACAGTAGCAACTGTCACCACGTCCGTTCACAGGGTCAGTTCAAATGACAAATGAGCCTATGGAATAGGCGTAAATCCTTCACGGTCACTCGTTATTCACTACTAACAGTAGCCGAGAGGAACTGGATTCGTGACAAGCTAATATAGGCTCCAATCGGTATGATAAAAAAACATAACCAGAAGGACATATGGTCAAATAAGTTTCCCCATTACGATTGAATACGAGGCATTCCTCTTGGCCAATTCAATAAAGTCCAATTAGGTTGAAGTTTAAGCCAGGCCAACCGATCAATTAATGAACAGTCAGTAGTTGGTTAAGTTGACCTAGGTTCAGCGACCTGTACAAGTTACGATGCAAATTCAGCTGGATCAACGAAATGAGATGCATCGTTTGACTTAGGATGATTAGATAACATGCAATAACCAAATGGCTGGTGGTTGGTAAATATGCGTTGGATGCCTATCAAATTGGAGAACAATGCATGAAAGCTGGAAACAAAACTGTTACTTTAAGGCTGACCAAAATTTTGTTGAATGTACACGACTCAGTTAAATAAATTTCCAGCCTCTGTACCACGAGTTCTTCACTTCCATGTGATGTGCAAGGTCACACATGGAAGTGGATATCGTCCAACAATCAAAACGGTTAAGAAAGCGATGTGTAGAACATACAGTCCAAGAAGTTCATCATCAGATCTCTGGGTCAAAAATATATGACGTCAAGTGGAAAGCAAAGTAGTCACTCACAATTGGCTAAGATACAGAACGAGGTTGACTTAGCTGTTAATCACGTAAATGATGTACAGATTCAAAGAATTAGGCAGCCGTACCATATTCGTGACCAGGGGGTCGCATACACTGGTGTGGCAGGAATGCATGTGAGTTACCTCCTTAACTGCTGAACCTCATGTAACCACAACATCCACCAGCGACATTATGGTGCAGTAGGTGTGTGTGAGCTACTCTTGTGATAATATCTCAAACGTCGTAGGTAGGAGCTTCATACGTGTGTGGTGATAGGGAAACTCAATCTGATTAAGCCAACGTTCTGCCACATCAGTGGCAGTCAATGGATTAAATGCTTGCAAAAACCTCTTCAAAGCCCTTCTAAGAATAGTGGTGTACGCCTGCTTGTTGCCAGAGCAACCGCAAATAGCTTACCTATTTCAGTCTATGAGAAAAAGGAGCGCAACAGGTGAGGAAAAAACAAGTATCTGAATCTTGTCCTAGTGACACAATTTAGGGTTCATATCGGAAACCAACCGGTTACACCTAAACGTAATCAGTAATACAGAAACCGAACAGAAGGAAATTGGCGTGAACCTTGAATTGAACCTCTCCAGTAGCAATAGCTAAGACAATCAACTTCAAGATGATACACATGTATGCAGATTGAACAACGCGGGCATTTAAACCGATTCGGGTCAGCCCGAAAGGCGGGTATCGCTGAACGTTAGAACAGAAATTGGCCCATTCCTCCGAGCCATCGGAGGAAACGGAATTAAGAAACCCTCAAAACTCGATATTACAAAAAAGAAGCGAAATACATATATCAAATGCGGTCACTTTCACACAGTTCGACCCCAACGAAGATCGCGCCGGCAGCATGATCGTCTAGCAACTCAAACATGTACTAAAACGCGAGTAATACACAGCGGTATGAGCCATTATTGCCACAATGCGTAGGAGAGAACTGACAGAGCTATGCTGCACATTGTGTGAACGATCCGGTAACTTCGTTATAAAAATACCGACAGGTAATTGGAAATTTTGTTTAGTATAAGCTGGACGCCACTCACATATGATCGTAAAGTTTTTGCATCCAGGCAAAACCTTTCAGCAGAACCCTTTAGAAAATACTCAGGTTTCGCTTCTTCCGGAACTAATCGACAATGAACTGTCTTGCCACTCCATCCCACGGGAGCAACTGTCGTGTCAGTCACTTTACGATAGGCACCTACCTCCCCAACCTATCTTCCTGACCATGAGCAACGCTCAAGTTTCCCTATTGTCTTGGGAGGAGACGGATGAAACCCTACAAGAGTGAAAGTCTAACGCTTTTTAAAAACAGGCTAATTAAAAGAGTTAACCAAGCATGAGAACTACAGGTAAATGTGAGTGGTGCTCAGTTCAAATTTGAATATCATTAACCATAATATGTTCGCATAAAGATGCCGCAAAAATGGTACTGCATACGTCGTGTAAACATGTTTTCCTGATAGGTTGTTGATGAGGGCAAAAAAGTGAACACTTCGTGTGCATTAAAGAGAACGAATAGGATTTTAGGATAAGAAGAGATTCCACAAATCACAAACAACCTAGAATGTATCGACAGAGTTGATATGCATTCTAAAAATGTAATGCAATCGAAGAAGTCGGTTTCGTGGATTACAAAACACTTCTCTAACCCGTTCCCGGTTACGATCGACAAACCGACAATGACAATATCTACTTGTTCTGCCGATGTATGCAATCAATTGTCCGTATTTGAATTGACAAAATATTTTGACTCGATAATTGTAGTGATACGTTTTCAACCGAATGTGTTCAGACCTGAGTTGTTACGTAGGTAGCGAATTGTACGGTTTGGCAGTAGGTGTGTTGTAGTTAGCAATAGGGTTATCAGATGGGCGTGCTGGTTAAAGGAGCTACAAGAAAGATTCAATTTTAGCACTTGTAGTTCGTCTGTGAGGCCAGATTTTGAGTGCTTCCTAGTTGAGAGAAATTAGCAAGATAACCATTTTTCTCGCAACGATCAAAGAATTAGATAGGCTGGAGCTCAGCTACCGTGTCTTTGCGGATTCCTCTGCTAAAGCAAGGCAACAATCTCACTTTGTTTGGTTTTCCACAAGATCAGTGACCGATTTACAATCAGACGATAGTGTATGTGTGTCAAGTTTGACTCAATGTTGAACCAGCTCAATCTAATGAGTTCAAATGAGGACAAGGTTGATCAGGAAATAATGAAGTGAACGCTGATTGAGTGATGGACAAGGGACAGCAAGACACAACTTGTAACAAGCAACCGCTGACTTTGTTATCACTCCTAGCGATGTTTCTCGTTAGCGCGGCTATCAGGGGGCGTTTATTAACTAAAACCTTTTCAATAAACGATAGAGAATCAACAGTTCAGTATGATTCTCTATGGTATAGGGATCGTCTATGCAAACATGTAAGAAACATCAGATAAGAGACCCCTTATAATCTTGTTTTGCTATCATACAAAGTCCGTCGCGTGAAGAAAAAAAATATTTAGGTTAGTTTGAGTACCGAACAACACATCAGTGTTACAAGTCAACTATTTTACTACTGTTGTATAACCAGCAATTTCTTCTGTGAGTAGTATACTATTCACAATTTGGGAACTAATTTGGGAACTAAAGGACAAGTTTCAACGTCAGGAAGACGATTGACCAGGAGCAACTATTGGAATAGTGTGTGCGCGCTATGGGGGAGGTGCCACCAGGACGAACGACAATGTATTGCTGTCCAACATGTGTGAATACACGTCAGCTGTGCAAATGAGTGTACGCGTTCGCCGTCGTATGCTTCAGTATAACCTATACAAGGTTTCGTGCAATAAACAACTTCACAGACCAAGCGTCTTTCGTGGTCACAACACTACTACATGTTCGAATTGTTACAGAACCTAGCAAACCAGCGAAAGGTTGCAACTGCCGCAAAAGTGATAGTATTTTGCTAAAACTTTCTGCATTCAAGAAGCTGTGCCTAGAATATCTATAATTCTAAACCTCATTGGTAACAGAACAACAACAATTAACCTTTCCCTGTCATTCACATAGACGTACCTTCCGCGTTATTCAGTTTTTGAACTGGTAGCCCCTAGTAGATAATTTTGAACGTTATTTATGTGAATAAGCACATTATCATCAAGCCTGCAGAACCAAAATCTGGTTTCGCCTGTTTACACTATCAGATAGCACTGAACAACTGATTAAACACAGCGTCTCCTTATGACTTACGCCACTTGTTGATTCTCACACAAAGATAAATTGTTTAGTACACAACGAAGGTGGAATTTCAGTTATTAAAACCAGTACAGGTGAAGTAATGGTGAACAATTAAACAGGGATTTGTGTCGGTTCAAACGAAAAGCAAGGCAACAAATAGGCTAACATCATCACACATTCCGACTATCAGTGAGTTCAGCGCTAATGTATTCCGGATTCACCAAAAGTCTGGCTACGCAGGGGATCACAGAACAATTGCGGGCCTAGGTGTGAACAGAAAGGAATCTGTTACAGGATTGCATAAAAGATAAAGAATCTGTGACAACAGCAATGTTACATGTTGTCAAACTGGGGTTTTATTGACAATTCAAATTCAAATGTGAAATTCCGACCTAACATTATTCCTTCCGAATGGTTTTGAAAGTTGTTTGGGCTTTGACCCAGATGTTTTTGTTTTACTGCGTCAATTTGATGTTTGAGATCAATGACCAACGTATTCGTAGAGACTGGTACAGGAGTCGATGTTTATGATGATCAAGTATGTGTACAAAAGGCGGTTTTGTGGAACCAGAAATGGTGCAACTGTGTTCAATGGTTCCACACCGTTCTTTCAAAATGATCAGGGAAAACTGCGCAAGATCAGTACAACGGATAGAGAAAAGTGTAAGTATGACCGAATTTCGAAATGAGTTGGAAAAGTGTCGAAAACGTTTCTGAAAGAAACATCAAAATGTGAGTCTACGGACTCCCATGAATAAGACATCCACGTGAAGAAATCTGTGTATGGTATACCATAAAGTAACTCGCAAAAGTATGTGGATGATAATTGTCCACGGATGGACACATCCTGAATGCGTATCCTCGTGTGTTCCACTCGGCGTTACTGATGAGGACTGTCATCAGCAAGTAAGGACAAAACAGGTGCACATCTAGAAACAAGATATGGCCATCTGACCTCCTAGGTCAGGAGGGACAAACCGCAGTACAACGGTATTGGGATAGAACAGTCAAAACAGGCGTATCAATGTACTTGAAAAGCACAATTCTTTCTGGCGATGGCACTTTACCCATCAAAGCTCTGGATGAAAAAGCGGCATGCTGGTTGAAACACAAGAGGACATACCAGAGTGGATTAGTTAACCTTGGATAGACGCCATAACCTTGTAAAAGTTTATGGCGTTTCTCGGTTAATGCAGAAATACTATGGGTTCAGAAACAAATACAGATGATCTGACCAATTTTGTTTACAATTGACGCAATGAGACAGACAATACAGACAGCAACATCCAATGGCGACTGTGAAAGGCATATTTATGAGGGTGACTGAAGGACAAATGGACATTCTTTCTTGCGTTCTCGAGTACGTTTAATTACGACGAAGTTCACGTTAGTTATTGTAATCTGCATGAACCGTTTGTTGGGAATTGGAGTACAGTGGGTGGGCTGTGTGATCGAAAGCAATGACCAGATAGAAAATCTGTATGATGCCTGATTATGATTGAGGACAGCCAAATTGATACAGCAGTCTAGCCAGTCTTAAACAAAATGGACATCGCTTCGATTTCACCAATGGCATGGATATTCCAATGTATGGTGCCACACCGATAAGAGAATTGAACGCAACCATGGAAGAACTGGTGGAATCGATAACAAACTTTTCGTGTAGAGTGGGGAGTACTCACATACTTCGAACACTCAGTCTATCCCCATGGAGGAACTGGTGGAATCGATAACAAACTTTTTGTGTAGAGTGGGGAGTACTCAAATAATTCGAACACTCAGTCTATCCCCAGCGGACCTTGCCTTCTAGAGCAGTGTGCATGCAGTTCAACTGATTCAGTTGAGTTGAAACAGATTGTCCCGAAATTTTCACTTCAGTAGAATGCTTCTCTATCTTCCATTTTTATGTTTAGAAAATGGAGTCCAATTTCATGAATGCAGAGTGTTTCTTAAAGAAAGCAAATATCTGCACAGATATTAGAAGGTCTCAACGCAGTGATAGTACTGAATCTGTTAACAATTTCAGGTTCGCAGAAGCAACTATTTCTTTGAGCTGCTCTGAATTCGGTTAGGTCAGAATTCGTGATCCAGATGATAGGTCAACATTGGGTTAATCCCATTACTGTAGGCACATTGATAAGCTCATGATCTAGCCTGCCTGGTAGCGCACCGGAGCACACTTAAACAGGTTGGAGATTGTTGACGAAAACTATGTCAGCTTCTAATCAGACTGGGAAAATGACCATGTTGTGTGAATCAAGTGTTGTTGACGACAGTGACATCAGAACAATTGGAGTCACTACAAAAAATGCATAAGTTTTAGATAGCGTTAGTGATTTCCCCGGTTGAGAAAATCAGTAACCTTATTCAAGCCCGGGATTACACATCCGGGTGTCAAGTAGACAATGATCAACAGGATAAAACGATGGTCAGTTAATTTACATCCGATTGTAGTGCGTAGTGGGATGTGGACTAGAGAACATTTGCGAACTGCGATTTCTAAACATTATGTATGTAGGTTATAGCACCAACTCCAGAGTTTTGGTAGCTAACGATACGAACTGAACGGCGTTTTGTGAACTGTTCAACCACCATAATGGCGCCTATTCAGTGGAGTGATTGAGACTATCTAAATACCAGGAAGCTTGTTATCTAGACGGCAAACAGGTCCAGTATGCAGAACAAGCAGAATCATTTGACTCACATTGTTTTCGCAGGGCAACATCTCAACAAACATGTTTCATCCTTAGTTCGCAATATACTTCTTTCTGGTCAGCGAAGGAATCATGCACGAATGTCCTATATATCGTCGTAACCAATGGAGCATTGATAAAACCGTTGTGTTTGATCACAAGAATATACTCGTGTTAAATAGCACGCTCACCATTGAGAAGTGTACAGCACTTACCACTAGTTTTGACTTTTCAATATCATCTACGGTATAAACTTATCTTCTTTAAGACATAAGAACTCAACATTTTTTCCGGCATAGCCACACTCACTATTTTTTCTAGTCATGGAAGTCAAGTTGTTCGTTTACTCAACTCCGAAAAGAGTGACCATTTGTCAGATACACTTGCACAAACTTTAGATTCGTTATGGCAACCTTCACATCGCAACAGTTAGCCACTCAAGAGAAAGGTAGAATACAGTGAGTTAGAAAATCGCACCAATACGCGTAATGTACACTAAACCGAACTTAACAGTATATCACTAGAGCGATGCGATTATGCGCAGGACATGTTCTCAAACGAATGTTCACTTATGTTGTTTAAAAACCAAACCTATATAACATATAGTTCCAAATGTTCACAATAAACCCATACCAATGAGCACCAGACTTTCTAACAGGCAACAATTTCAGGCAGCTGTGAACGGAAAATTACCGCTCAAGAACGGTGTTTCTAAAATACGCTACATCGACCGCCTAGTGGGTGAGAATCGAGAGGAAACTGTTTGACATACTTCATGCACCTTTTGAGATTGCGGTGAGGCGGATCGTTCAAGAATGAAATGCATTGGTAATACACCAAAAAATAACAGAAAAGATATTGTTTATTCGTCAGAATTAGTTGCAACTAATGAACGGAACCAATTAGGGTCTGTGCACGAAGCCCATCAGAGGAATGAGTGAAAGCAGTAAGAAAAAATGCAAAGGAATGGTGGGAATAACACCAAACTTTCTACACTTCCGCACAACCTAGCGTTCTCCTAACGTGGCATCCGTAAACCAGGGTTGTTTCAACGTATCGGGCAAAGCAGAACATCATATGAGGATCTCGAACAATACTGTGTAAATCTAGACGCAAGGATGGTACGATCGTGACACGTACACAATTGATTACCAACATCACTGACAGCAACACCAGCGTTTCTCACCGATGCTTAACCGTCACACAATTATGAGGAAAAGACAAACTTTGTACAGAAAGAGAGAAGAAAAAGGAACGGGACAGGAAGAGAGTTAATCACCAAGAAACCAGTTACGTCTATATCCGAACATCCAGCACCTAGGTGCCCACATCTTGCGAACAAACAATCCACCTACAGGAGAAAGTAGAGTCATCAGCAGGACAGCTCCATTACGGTCTCCACTGCCTCGCATCACTAAACCCACTCACTTCACAGACAACTCGACCAAACAACGATAACATTCACGCCACCGAGCCCGATTAACCACCATCTCATCTAACGTCTCCAGCCACTGACTCTATGAGTCGCGAGGTACCCAGCCTCGGAGACGAACCCGACCTATAGTGGTCAACCCCGTTGTGAACGACTTCATTTCTCTACATCAGGTCATCATTTTTCCACAGCGTCGGCAAATGGTGCTCGGTATGACAGACAAGTAGCTGGTAACTGTTATACATGGCCTGGCCATCTAAGTCAGTGCAAATGTGGAGATTAAGCAGAATAACTCGTTCCACAATTACTACCAAACACCCGCACCCTAACCTCCTCGACACATACTCGTTGGTGCCACCACATGCGAGCAATCCGACGTCGAAATCGGCGTTCAAATGTCTGAAGACGCTTCACGTGCCCAACTCTGAGCGGCCGAAATTCGTTACCGTAATGTAATACAGCCCTCATTATCCCATTATGCACGCAATCCTCACGTCACAGAGGTATATCTCTCTGTCACCAAAAATGTACCAGACTAGCCAAAACCGCCCAAGCATTAGACACACACACACACTCCTATCTACTCATCTGCACCTACACCACCGCTAACCATGATGCAACCACCCAACCACCAATCACACAAACTACTCAACAACGTACACATAACTCCATTATCCAACAGCAAATCTACCTAATCACAACAATCTTGCAGAAACACTTCAAACTTTGAAGCTACATAGCGCAATCCGAAGCATTCAGAACAACACGATATAAAATCCAGCATTCTTCGTGACACCCCAAAAGTGTCAAACAACAACACCTCATCGTCAACACAATCAACATCAATCAGACTTACACTAGCCAAGAGGTCCACGACCGCAGCCTCTGCCTCTGAATGCGACAAACAATATTCCACCACATCGTTCTTCATCACGAAATCACACAAATATTATGAAAGAGAGCTGTCTCGCCAAACACCAATCCTCATCTTGAAAATGTCAGATAGTTCACCACAAACCCTAACCTCAACTGAAGTATACGAATAAAGCGCCAACAGCATGCTCACATACACGATCGGTACACCCCTACGTTCAAACGACTCCAAAAGTGTAGATCAATCAACCGAATAGAACGCAACAATACACGCGAAAAATATGACATCTCTTGACCGACTGCATACGTGATGCAGCTCCGGAATCCGACGAACAGTAAAAATGTGATCCATAAATCCCCTCCCACGGCGAAACCCTCCCTAACCTTCACCCATGTTTGCCTCAAGACCTGTAGTGAGTCGACGAAACATAGTGGATGCTAGAACCCTAGTGATGACTGCAGTCAAACTAATCCCCCCTATAAATTTCACAAGAGCCATCAAGCCTGTGGCAATACCACAGTAGAAGCAGGAGGCCAAATAATTTGACCCTCCAAGTGTCCCATCCACCGCTCTAACCGTCTAGACTGATTAAGGATGACTGTGTTATCTGCCTCATCCACAGCTTCACTGATAGGCGGTAGCCTAGGAACAGTAGCACGGATAACATCAAGGAGGTTGCCGGCGTTCACCGAACGAAAAGGCGGTCTCCAATTCCTTAACGTTCTCCATCAAGAAAACCTCGTGACCAACGATTACGCGACGCTTCAGCTTCATACGGATATCTCTCCTCAACTTGTTATGTGAAATGCAAGCAGGAATCCACCGCCTAAACTCTAAAGAATCCATAAATTTCTCCAAAATCCAATAACCGTTCAACCCACCAACACCCACTCCATACCACAGCAACTGCCTCACGAATGGTCTGTGAGATCTGCACCCAACAGCCATAACGATCTTCGGAGGAAAGACTACGAAGGCTGCATTCAAAGCTGGTTTCACACTCGTGATCTACCGACGGTACAACCAGCTTCTCAGCAGACAGTCCCTGCGGTCGGCGAAGGCGTTGACCAACAAAAGTAACAACAACACACCACCGCATGATCTCAATCCAACCAGATGTTCCAATAAGAACGGCAGTCCTGAATAGAACACCAACACTTAGAACTAACAACTATGCGCTCTGTCAGAGACTACGCCCGATTCGGAGAAGGAGGACAACAAGTAGAACAATGACGTGCATGATGGCTAAAACTGGTGCCCGACAAAAATAGATCACGCTCAGTCCACAGCCGTAACAACCACTCACCACTGTCCAACCAATGTGATGCTATCCTAAACGATACTCAGCCTCATCAAGGCGGCCAACCTGAGCGGTCATATCTCCGGCCAGAACGACCATATCCAAACCAAGTGTCGACCAAGGCAGAGCAGCCAGATCCGAGTAAAAAGCACCCTCCACACTGACGTCATTACAGCAGGCTGGAGCATAAGCAAACACAATAAAAACATTCCTACAAGGTTTCCATTTGGATCTGGTCTCAGGAGAACCTGCCAAGCAGACTGCACATAGTCTACAGCCAACGGGAATCCAACCTATCAATGCGGCTGCGGCCGTCCTACTGGGTACCACACCTACTCCAGCCTGACCGGTTGCGGTGACCGCGGAGATACACGAATTATATAACCAGTGTCGGGTCCACATCATGGATGCTGCAAGTTCCATACATTGACTACTGTCCTGGATTACAGTCTCTGAAACACAACAAATATCAACAATCAAACAGTCTAACGTTCGTATGCGAGCGGCCTGTTGACCTGTCTATTTTAGAGTGCAAATGTTCGAAGTATCTATACTAAGCAGGGAACGAGAAAGGTCTGAGGCTGGATGGTAAGAAATGGAACACACCGGCACAATGTCACTAGGATTAGTTGTGCCTGTTGTGGGACCTGATTAGTTATACCCGTTGTGGGGCCTGAGAGATAGATTTGATAGGGCAACGGGGGAGGGGTTAGCAGTGGCATGTTTTCGCCTATCGAAATACAAGCGCTGTGAAAATTCGAAGCTGTATATCGGCTGAAATAATGGCAAGACACCCAGACCTGGATAGGAGAGCGATTACGGTTTCCAACCAAAGCGTTTGATTCGAAAGCCTGTACAGCAAGGCAGCGGTTGACTGACAATCTGCCAGAAGTGGTAATTTCTCCGGAAAAAATATATCAGCCTTCTTCCAACCCCTAACCTGGAAGACCAGGAGACCGGTTTGTCAGATCTACTTATTGGTTTGCTTGGTATGAGTGGCTCTGTCGATGTGGTGGCCACACCGTCTAGTCTACTCTAATAGGTCATCGAGGCACGCAAGCTCTCACACAGCGTCAAGATCCAGTCTCGTTGTAACAAATCAAACACTTAACTGTGCTACCCAAATCAAAATTACGTGATAGATTCATTTCCGAGCAATGATAAACTAAGGAGAATGGAGAAAGATTTGGGTTCGTTATCAGCTAATTCTGAACTGGGGCGCTGGCGAGAAAATCATATTACCACTTTGAGTTACAAAAAGGGGCCTGTGAAAATTCTATCCAAACTCCGAAACAAACTACAAACTACAGAAGATGCAAACTTACAAGGTGACTATCAACCGGAAATTCATATGTTGATAACCGTGCACAAACCTCAGCGATTGCATTAGCTTTCGCTCAAATTCCACACAAATACATAATGCGAAGTGTCAAATACGCCACAAGCAAGGAAAAATTGAATCATGCAAGAATAAAACGATAGAGATACAAGGAAACAAAAAAAACGAAACCCAAGCAATGAACGCAGAGATTCGCAATATAAATGAGGGGAACACTTATCCTGTGCCATATCAGACACAGTCATTGTCCTTCGAACCCCTGCCAGGAAGCCGTGTTCGTGCCCAAAACCAACTTCATACACTCGCCATCGGGCTGGTGTTTCTAGCTAAGCAAGCGGAGATATCCAACAATGTCTGTGAGACGAGATCATTGTACTGAGATGTAAACAGAGTCTATCCACCCTGAATAAAAGCCGGTGGACGTTGTTATTATTAATAAATTGTTCCCAATACATGCCGTTAACGTTGCGGAGACACCGATGATCGAAGACAAATATTTTCTGACCATCCTCTAAGCGAATGAACCAGGTTTCGTAAGCGCATAAAAGGACTGCTCGTACAGTTGCACCATACACTCGGTCTTTCACAATGTGTGAAAAATCTGAACTGTTTCGTGATGCAGCAGAGCACATATAGGCTAATTTCTGTGTTGATCCAAATATGCACGATTACTGGGGAGGGGGGAAATGGTAATTCTAAGTCGTAATTATGAGTTTGATAATTGATATACAGACTGATGTCTACCGATGAGACCCTGTGACCACCAAGCAGATGCTTCTTAAAACATCATTCAGCGTAGACTGACTAACCGTGAATCGACCCATAATCAGGGATGTGATCAGGACAGATGGAGATCTAAATTGATCACATTGTACTTCAAATGCACCAACATCTAGCAGCCGTGCAGACGAGTGCGCTGTCATAATGAGCTGAAAAACGGCCTTCCACGTAAAGATTACATATGAAATAATTGGGGTTCTCTCGATGAACAGGAAGTTGTGGACAATGAACAGTAGTAGTACCAGAACAGGGTTGGCAACTGGACCTACCACAGAGCTTCAGATAGGTTTTCTAACGATAGTACGACATGGCGTATGTTGTCTTGAGAGAAGGGGTTCCAAATATCTAAAGAAAAACACCTGGGCACGCCATGTAGCGTATGGACAGTCTTGTGTCCCTTGGTTAGACAGATCAAATTCACCAGGATCGCCTTCTTTGATGAACCCTTGAAATGCAGCTCTGCTGCTATCACAACTTCATGTAAGGTGTATCGAGCTTCCTGGGCATATGAATTACAACGGAAGGGCACAGGAACCGAACTACAACTGATCAACGGCTTCCAATTAATTTCCAACTCCGTGCTCCACCCCCACCGCCTTGTGGGTTGAACTTTGTTTAAACTGAAGACACCAGGTGAGGCCATTCGAGTCATCTCTCTCTGCCCGCCTGGGCAACCAACAAGCATACCGCCCTTTAGGCGACGTGTCATAGACCAGTTTCGCTCCCATGTCACATTCTATCGAACCAAAACAATCTATCTCAAGTCACTCACTGATGTTAATTCTTTACCTAATGATTCCCCAATCTAGTTTCCGCACACATACATATCACAAACTTGCTCACTTTGTTTAACCCGCACGAACCCCTACACGTCTCCTGAACGCCATTTAAAATTGTCATCTTTAATGTTCGAACGCTTACGCTAACACACAAACCGACAGCTCCTACACATGGTTTGGAAAACCCTGCCATCGACATTTGCTGCCTTATTGAAACGTTCCTTCAGGATTCTTGCGCAGTACAGAAATTGCAACCTCCGTCGTTCGATTCACTATGCGTTTGTGTCGAAACCCTTCGGCCCAAGTACTGGCCAAATCGATGTTTGGAATTCTTTAACCGAATTCATGGAGAAGGCATTGTTCGATACCCGTTAACAGTCGTCTTTGCGCTGTTAGACCCAAAGGTACGGCAAGATCAGTTAAACTAGCGGATAGAAAAGCGCCCTACATCTACCGCAGCGAGTTTGTCTCGAGTTTAGGATCTCACCTACAGGAAGACACTGAAGCAAGCTGGACACATATCTGGCATGTAATGCATAGGTGTAGTACCGTCTTGTGTGGTACTACCGTTTGTTTAACTGTTAACTGCTCGGTTTCAATGCAATCACCCGAAATTTCTGCGAAAGGCCAAATGTACGATTTCTACGTAAGGGCGATCTTACTGTACAGCTACGAAACTTGATTCATACGCTCGAAGAATGATCACAAATTGTTTGTTTCCGATCATCGGTGTATTGAAAATATCATGTCAGCAATGAATAAGTTCGCCGATGTGTCATCAGGATGCATAAATTGCACTAACTCCTGAGCGCACTGATCTCGGCCGACAGGCTTCGTTGGTATGGTCAAATCATACGGATGTTAACCTACCACTTGTTAAGTCGTGCCTTGTTTGCGAACAGTGGTTTGAGCTGAAAGCGGCAATTTGAGGACCAGAGTAGGAATTCAGCTTGGGGTATGAATGTAGTAACATTGAAGCTTACTTCAACAGAGCATCATTGGCTTCCAGCATGGGATCCAAATGGAAATGTATACCTATGGTTGAAGACGCTTTCTGATATGACAAAGAAAGGAAGCCAATGGAGCTACTCATGCTGCGAATCCACGTATGCATCGGTGGAATGATTTATCACAACTACACCCTTCTCACTAACTTTATACAATACATTTTATTCTTCTCATACACTACAGCTCTTTAGCTAGTCCACGTGATCTGTCTGTGTCAACTGTATACAGCGTAATTGCTCGCATCAGTCCATGACCATGAGTTTCGGCGCGCACACACATTTTACGCTCGATAATCAGACCTCCACACTGATAGAACATAAACCTATGAACCGATGTGAAGTGGTGTTTGTCAACCTGTGATCCATCACAAGATCACGTGATAAGAAACACACGAAGTAGTTCGGGTCGGAAACTATCCAAATGGCCTATTTTGGTTGTGACCGCGACAGCCTATTCGCATAATCTGGACCGTTTGGCAAGCCCAAAGTGAATAAACTTGTCAGTCCAGCTGTTTGCTAGAAAATATACGCACCCCCGGATAAAATGAATTAAGTGCACAGATGTCAGGAGAATGTCGTATCGTAAAAAGCAAACCCAACACAATAATGTAACCTCCAGCTACTGGGTGATCGGGTGGGCGCTGAATGCGGATTGGATCTAGACCTGGGGTGGATCCCGTGATTTCAGAAGTTTATTAATAAAACCGTGAGCATTCGATCTGACCGTTTTTATCGGTAGGTACCACTCACGTACGTCTGTTCGTGGAGTACGTGAATAACGATAAGGTACAATACTTACGTAAACCAGTCAAGTCAGGGTTGACAAGAAGGCACTTGTTTATATGTTCGACGATGCTGTTCGTCCACGACATCAAGAAAGTATGATCCGGGGAACAACCCTTCTGGTCGATGAGTCGGCTTGAACGGAGCTGGGTGAGAGGAAGAGAAACCTCAAAATCAACATGACGAATATGGACAACGTAAACACAGAAAACAATATTGACAGATATTCCAGAGTTAAGGTTTCAGGTTTCATACTAAAACGCGCATCCTCCCATGCAATACACGTAGGATAAACGCTAGTGATGCTGTCGTTTCGCAAACCTGGTTCGAATTCATAAACGTGTCATCCGTAGTAGACGGAATTTGCACATCGATCTGGATTCAGTCAGTTGATTATCAACGATAAATCCGATTGGGTACCTACCAAATATGTAATAGGGTTGTGTTGTGCAACACCAGAAGTTGATAATGCACCATCTGATCGAATAGCCAGGCAAACAAGACTATATCAAACAAGTGCACTGACTAATGAAAGAGAGTTTTATGTCAAAATATGTAAAAGATAAGAATTATTAGATTGTACCAGGTTACTATAAAGACTACCCGTCAAACTATCACATCAAACGGCGGATCAAATTACCCATTCTGATAGAGATTTGCATTCGCGCTTGGCTGAGCATGAAACTTGATGTGTGAGCTATATACGACAGTAAATTGTGAATACAGTAACGATCAGTTTGGGCCTGGAAATATGTGAAAGAACGATGTAGATAGAGAGATTAAAGGAGAATATAGACATCATCCGCAATTCGTCGGGCAGTTGTTTCCTTAGGCCTAAACAGATAAGGGGGAGGCGATAGCTATCAACCTGTCACGCAACACTGACAAAAGTCTCACCATCTACTCTTGCTAATCTAACAGTACTCAGATGAAATCAAATGATGAGCATAAGCTGAGTAGGCAAGTGAACGTTACATTCATGGAAAATCAGTATTTGACGACAGTATGTATCCAGTCTCTAGGTCAGGCATCAGACAGAAAAGTGAGACACACTTCGACTATATGCAATGGCAAACTATCCCAATTTAAACAAAATGATCAGTGGTAGCGAGGATCGAACTCACAACCATCAGTTTAGTTGAAACATGAGTTGTCAAATTGTATACATAACGAGACCATGAAGTAGACAAAATCGAATGAGAAATCGAGGTCACCGGAGGTCGAATAAATATCTCAATGTGATTAATAGTCTATATCGAAACCACTGAGTTGCCTCGAGCCCTAATTTCTGCACAGCGAAAAATTTACAAGTTCAGGATAGAGAAATGAATGTATTGATGGCATTCGAACAGAACTAGTCTTAAGAAGTCACAATACTGGCAAACAATGTCAAAAATAACAAGGAGTTTTGTCCGTTTTCACAGGTAACTAAGTAAAAAGTACCTGCATTGTGCAACGTGCTTCGGTCTGCCAAAAGTTTTTCGAAATTTTTTATATCCAATCGAGTACGTTGGGTTAACAAACGGTTAAAGATTGGATTCACGGTTCGGTCATCCTTTGGAGCCTCGGAGTCCGCAGAATAGCATAGGTCGGACAAGGTACGGGTCTGGTGTATTCGTAAACTAAACATGGCAGAGGCAAGGCCAGATCCGTAGGAATAGAGCAGAACACGACGACCTCGTAGACGCGATTCCGGTGTGCTGCAATAAAGGACGCGGCGACGGTTAACAGACCCGGTTTAGTGACATTAAATAGCCATGAGTTGTCATTACGAAGGCTCGGTGATTTTGGCCATGTCAAAACAGACGGACAGACATGATCAACCGTCTGTTGGGGACCATAGAATAGAAAACTAACAGGTTTTTAGATTGGAGCAATATAAACGTTACGTGCCGATTCTTTGGATATGCTTCATAGTCAACCCAAATAATGTTACCCCGCAGTATTATTCGGCTAACCTTCAGCTTTCCTCACACAAAACAAAGTTCGTTGATACAGTGCTCCTGCAGTCCAACAAGAAACACCTTTCAGGGAGCAGAGAAGTGGTTTTCCGGCAAACACTTTTTCCCGACGAACCTGACCTAACTGGGCACAATACGGTGAGAAAAACTATTCTAATTTATAGGAGTAAACAACAGGGACGTGCGTACGGCTGGTGGTGGGTCGTGGCAAGACTATGCTCAGTATCCGAAAAGTAAGTAGGTTATCAACTGAACGTCACTCGCATTTTGTTGTGACGAACAAGTCACCATCACATAGTAATAAGGTATCACAAACGAAAACTTGTGTCCACGTTATACCACCAAGCATTTGCTGCTGTTGTATAACATGATTACGCACAGGTACAGATACAGTCCAAATCTGGACAGGAATCAAATCCACAAACTACCGATCACGTCAACTTAAACATGTTGGACGTAGGTAGGATTTGACCAAACCACAGCACTGCAGTAATATTCGTCATGAACAGGTTCACGTAGGTCAGTGATTCACTTTGTAATTAGTGCATAGGACAGCTGAGGTTAGGCTGACAAAATGGACACACATCTTGTGGATACCGGCCTTATGTCAACTCTGCGTTTTTACGTGTGGTTCTGTGGAGTTGGGTCTAGTGAATGAGATGTCTGAAGCAAAAACAATTCGTATGTCGTGAACGTGACTCGTGGACGAGGGTGTCTTTTGGACGGTACATTCGATGCTGATTGGGTATAGCATCTAGAGTCCCTTTATCGGGATGGCAAGATAGAGGAAACGGGTAAGTGAGCAATCCGTCTTAAGATATACTGTTATCCAAACATCACAGATGAGCTTGTCTCCGACTCATGCACGCAAGTTCATACACAGGGCTAGAAGACGGTGTGTCAAAATAATTTCAACACAATGATGTCATGATTAGAAAGTGGTATGTGCTGTTTTACGAGCCAATAGAAACCTTTCTGTAAATAGGTAGAGTTTCCCTAAAAGCTAATTGTGAAACACGAGTATGTGTTCTAGCCTTGCAGGTGGTTCCAGATGTCCAACCGTGTGCCAACAATGTGCTGATGGTTGACACTGGTAAAACTAGATGAGAATGAAGAAAGAGAGAAAAATTAAGAAAACACTTGTGCTGAAATATATACATAGGAATACAGAGGTAGGTGTTCCTGGATTTGTTGTGTTCCAGAAATACATTGCAAAGACATATGGAAAAGAATACTGGTGTGTAACCATCAAAACATTGAAACAGCATTCTGACAGAGATGCACAGCCGCTGACCTGCTGGAAAGATACGGGAGGTCGATAGGGAAAGTATGATGCAGTCCGATCTCCACATAAGTGCTGAATAACTGAGAAACAAAATATTTCAAGATTCAGACAGAACCGCAGATTTGAGTGGTAAATTCCAGTATGAGTAAACCTTAGCGGCAAACAAGTTCTGCCAACATGTTGGACTGTCCAGTTGATATGCAGCAGACATCCCTGTTATATACGCGTCAAGGCCGCCTGTGTGACACCCACTCGTGCCAAGGCTCGAACAGTGTTCTGATTGGTCACGGCTTCAACGACCAACGGCTCACTAGACCATGCACTTTAAAATGACCCGAATGCTTGCAAATGGGACAACACACTGCGTCACTTGTTCTCACTACCGTTGTTATTGTCCGTAAGGCGTGTAGCAAATGGGGCTCAAGTACAGATAAAACTATCCCCTCAAGCTTTTACTCTGCATAATGTGAAAAAAGGCCAAATTGTTTCCTCGGTGTCTAAAACGGAATGCGATGTAACCCGGCTGAATGAAAAATCTCTCTACGCCCCATGACTATCACTGTGCCCTATCTCCGGGAGGGATATTAAGCACAGGCCTGCAAACTTTGTAGCAGTTTACAGGTGAAGGTGGAATTTTTAACAGACCGGTACAACAAAGATTTCAAGATGGAGGATTCTATGAAATTATCTTGGGATATTTCGTGTCATTTGTGTTACTTTCGTTGTAGAGTAACGGGGAGGAAATGGGCCAAAAAAATCTGTGGGAACATTTTTAAGTCCCGTTTGCATACACGGACTGACTGGCAGTTATATATCCAAATCAGTAATAATATGCAAAACTTTTTTAAATAATCACTAACATACTAAAACCAAACTAACCGGAAGTTGATTCAGTCTTGTTGTGTTGTATGCAGGTTGATGAAATTCGATGATTAAGTCCTATGCTGGTAACACTAATCCAATGGGATATCGACCTTGTCGCTCCAGTGTGACAAGATGTACTTCCATTGTATGCGTTTAATGTGTCACTGGTTGGCCAGACGCAAGTAAACTGTTCAGTTTCATTAGGCGTATTCTAAGCAGATCTAGAACTTCAGCCTAGATAACTGATAAGCAAACCGATTGGAAATTCCTGGCTTGCTGATCTGATCTGGTCTGATCGGGTGAACATCATGGTTTTTCACCCTAATAGGTTTCGATAAACCTCTCGTCTGTCATGTGACTCGATGCTAGCTTAAAGGGTTTCTCCAACACTGCACTATGACTCCAGATTTGTCTAAATTAGGCGGATCTTCCTAACGCGGTAAATCAGGGAGTGTAAGAGGAAAATTAGCAGCGGAGTCCTAACATAGCGCGAAGGTTTACACTAACAAGTAAGCTAATCTAGAGAGATTAGTGAATCCCCATCGTGCATCATTGCCGTGTGACGATATTCGATAAAATGAAGGTGCACGTTTTGTCTGAGTTACACCCCTCCTCATCGTCGCCTCGGTATACGCCAGCTACCGTGGCCCACTGAAGTTTGTTGACCCGCCCTATCAGTATGAAGCCATGCGCAGGGTATGGACTCTATTCCAGTGGTTCCGTTGACATTTTTGTCACAGCGCACTTAGTTTTCAGACCACCATGTGGAGCTAAAGCAACGCCAAGGATAATTCCCATAAACTGACCTCGAGTCACGGAAACGATATTTGGACACACGAAATTGCTATCGAAACAACTCAAAACGAATGCAATTTTAAATAACCTTCATTAAACCTCAACTTTCTGTGCGTGATCGTTTTCATCACTGTTGTCGAACTTCGAACCACAATACTATACGGTCACGCTCAAGATACAGTATTTATATGCCCAAAACGATGAGAATTAAAAACTAGGCATACAAGTGGTTTGGCAGATTTGACAATTTAGAAAGGACACAACTGCAAAAAAATCTGGACTTAGGACAGCTTTGAACCGATGACAGAAAGATCATGGAGACGCGACAAGTGTTCTACTAGCTGAGCTACGAAGCCACATCGAAAGCTCCGAAATTTCATATCTCGACACAGTCACAAAACCAGCCCAAACTAGTTTATCAGTAACAAGACATCAAAGCTCATTAGTGGTGTTGATGTATTCCAACGTGAGCTGGGTGAGAAACCTGCAAGGGTAGTCAATCTGCTGAATCATTTGGTGTATTCCACAAAAGACACTGAATTGAATGAGTAACTTAGTCCACATATGACATTTCTGGCAGGGCTGTATGGCTCAGCTGGTAGAGTAGTTGCCACATGCTATTTCTGTCACTGGTTCGAAACTTGTCGGAATCAAGATTCCTCTCAATTGGGTCTCTTCCAGATACAGTAGTTTCCTTATTCCTGTAAAGATTTTCCTAGCCGAGAGCAACACTCATCCAAACCTATTCGGAAACATGTTTGTACTCAAAACCGGCTAACCGTTTGAGGCGTTGTATCAATGCTAGTCCCCACCATCGACTGGGCCTTTCGTGCGATCTTTGTTCTGCTCGCATGAAACATTCCTCAAACGTGTTGCTTTATTAACAGCTATTCGTAGTGTGAATCCTGTTGGTTGCTTCATCCACGGCCAATGACGACCGTATGACTCAGCGTTCAGTTAGCGTTTGCTGCTTCGGTTTGCCTCTCTTTTCAGGCATTCTATCGTTGTATTATCGCTGTCCAGCAAGTATTCTAAACAAATTGGTTTGTACGCTTAATCACTGGAACCAATCTTCGTTTGAGTCTTTCATAGCCGTAAAAATCGGATGCGTTACACATAGTTCATCTACCGAACGGTATAACTCCATCAATTCAAACAGTGATATAGCCGAACTTTCAGTTTGACCCAACCCAGACAGTGTGGTAATTTTAGACATAATATCGAAGCAACAAGAGCTTTGGAGTGACATTCAACTGACCGTCAAGTTGACGATCAGTCAACCAATCACAGTCATCTACTTTTGAAACGACGATTCTCCGGAACGTTTGAATGAATTCCGATAGGATTAGGACGTAGTTCTCGGTCACTAGCGAGAACGCAGATCAAATTCAATATGCAGACATTCGTTCGCTAGCACTGCGCTAAAACGAATTGAGAAAATGAACGCGATCCAAACTGCCTCGGATTTAGGCTAACGAACAGACGGACTGTTCCCTCCCCCAGCTGATGTGAATAAATTGAATTGAACAATCGGTGAACGGACTAATGAAGGTTCGCCTGTCTAGCGCCTCACTTGATGTTAGAAGAACGTACAAGGACAAGTACGCGTGCAACGTTAATGACGGTGTTGGTAATTTGCCAAAAAAGCTAATGAACATCCCACCATCCACAATTCGACCGCAATCAAGGTCTACGAGAGATGGAAGCAAAGAGAGGGAGAGATTTGTAAAACCGAGTGACACCAAGAACTAAATTCAGACAACCGCATATGCGCCACGGCTAGCGAGATTTTAGTGGTTGGCTTACTGTCATCAGTAGACGTTTCCCATGATCGTGTTAAGGACGCCGAGATGGGATTTTGTGAGAAATACAAATTCACGGACGACATTTATAGGAAAATACTTGGCAAATACAGGTAACAGCAATAAAGCAGAAAAAAAGAAAACCACGAACGCGAACACTAAGCGGCGTGTGTGATCGTACAACAAAATGAGTCATATGGGGGCTGTCAGACAGGAGAGCGTGAGGTAAACAGGTTCGGTCCGGTGATCGTCGATGACATTATAACCACTGATCCGCACCAAGTTTCGTAGATGCTAGTCTTTTTTCAGCAGTAACACTGCATGCCATGTGACACGCAAAATCACAAGTGAGCTGGAGATTGGTTATCCAACCGTAGACAGAAGCAGTCGTGACAACCGCGGCTCGAATCTGCGGCTGTAAACTCAGAAGTTGGGCTTCATAATAGGTCAGTTACCGCAATTTCGGGAAAAGTGACTTGAAAAAACATACCCAATAGTCAGAGTCAGCAATGAATAAGGCTCCGGCCAACACGCGAACCAAAGAGAAGTCAAGTGAAACTATGTCATTACGTTCCCAAGGCGAACCAAAGCATAACATTTGGAAATACTGAACCACTGACCAACAGGCTGTGAACCGAAATGCATCTAGTCGAAAATAGTCCATGGATCGAAGAGGTGGTTGAATGGTGGTATGACACCTGTACAACAAAGTTTTCGACTCTCAGCCGCGTCCAAACATTATGAGCGTCTATGGCTTTAATACGATCATAGGGAACCTACAAACCGAAGCCGAACATGAACCACGGGAACCTTATGAGGATAGAACATAAGTTAATTTGGTGTCAAGAACGTTGGTTGAGTATGTGAAGAGGAACCCATCGATTATTCTGTGATAATTCGTACAAAACTTAATGGGAAACAATCATAAAACGATTGAACATTACACAAGCAACCAAACGACTTACCTGAGCAGAAGGCTGACTAAACAGGTGTACAACGAGGCAGTGTACATGTTACCAACTTGCCGAGCAAACACCAAACCTGGCTCCACGCGGTCCGTGAACAGGTCGGCCGTCGCCTTCATACAGATAGAATCCGTCTCGCGAATGTCTAAACTGTGTGCACGCGACGACAGCGATAAAAAGAAAAACGCTGTTTAAAAAATACCGGGCAAGACAGGTAATTACGATGCAACATGAACAACGACGATGGAGTGATTTAGATATAGGATAATCAATTGCATTTTACTGTTATGCGACTGGCTCAATGATGAATAACCGAAAATAGACTGCTCGCCAAATAAACTTTAGTTCAATTATATTTTTCGACTGCACTGAACATTGCTCAGCACATTCGTCCTGCGAGCACAATATCCATCGAAGAAGGTGCATCACTCACGAACTCACGTCGACGAGCCAAATTCGTGTGTACTGCGTCCGTTTACAGTCAGCGATATGAGAATCTTTATCTGATTGAACATACTACGGTGTGCAGATGAGATCGACATGCCCAACTTATCGTGCAGCCATACAACGGCGCATTCTACGATTAATGTGCGCATGTGTTTGTGTGTATGTTGTTGTGCAGGTAAGTCTCTCACGTTGTAACATTGATTTTAGGTGTTTGGAAGACTTAGCGTCGCACTAAACGGCACGGGGGAATACGATCCGGACGGGCGTCCGAAATTTCAACGAGCAGTTACTGCGCGGCCGCGAGCGGAAGCGTACGGTACGTAAGGGAGCCATCGGGGCCCTAGGTCACGGTGACGTGACTATATGGCGTTGCGATGTGTGCGGCCGCGAATGTGCTGGCCATTTGTGATTAGTAGGTCACCAACGTACTCATAGTACACCGTCGGCGAAGAGATGACGAGGACTTTAGGCCCAGGTCAAGTAGGTCATATCAGTACACCCACTATGTTTCTGTTAATGACTGCATCGTCAAAGACCCTGGTCGTTTGGCAATTAATCTGCTCTTCTTTTCAGAAGCCTGAGTGTCTGCAATCTTCTACCCATTCATTTATTCAGCTTTGTTGATGTGATGTATGATGAATGGTCTGGCTTTTCGAAGTTCAATGTGAATTTTGTTTTTCATCCTTATCTTCTCTGGGATGCACTAAACTGCACTCCTATACTACAATGCTTCTTGTATTACACTTCATAAATCTTTATTCTTAGTTTAGATCTCGTCATTGCAGTCTCTCTCTGTTTGGTTTCCGAGAGATGAGGGTTTCCTTTCCCTACTAGCCAATCAACTGGCTAACCTGCATTGGCCGGCTGGACAGAAAGGCCCCACTGGCAAACCTTCCGGTCTTATTCCTTCGGGTTTACACTGAATACGTGGTGTATGAATGGAACCGCAAGTGGGGGCAGCGCAGGTCACTTGTGGTGATGGTTAAACGCAGACGTCCTTTGATTTCGGGAATGAATTGTTTGTAGTTTTCACTATGGACACGGATAATGAAGCCAAAAGAGCCATCTTTCAGAATTTTACCCGTCAACTCGCCGGAGAGTTTCGTGGAATCAGGAACGACCGGTGAAAAAAGCAAGGTGAGCTGATGCAGGGCCACGCTGGTCGCTGATAACATAAGGAGTTTTACGATTCGCTTCAGACAACTTGTAGCTCATTCGTCCGGTCTAATAAACTACCGATTGACAGGGATTCTAACATTTCACGCACTCAACCGGACGACACCGCGTAAGTCTGGCGCACTGATAATTTGCTGAGCCGGCTAGCTATAGTTGAACGGGTGACCGCGAAGTCTGCCATAGCAAGATATCAGGTCTTTACTTGATCTCGTCCCAGGTTTACCAGAGGTTCAGAGAGCTAGCAGACAGATGCGAAACAGATAGGCTGTAGATCAGTAGTTCAGTATTCAGAGAAGAATTCTGAAGCACGGCGACCCAATTTTGGAACGAGTTTTTCTCCAGTTAGTTCACTCCATCTGAGAGCGGGAGGGAGTCCCTCAAGCGTTCAAAGATGCCTTAATCGTACCCTACGGTGAGGGTGGTAAGCAGAGTTCCGAGTTAGCGGAAAATCAACTAACTGGTCTGTGTTAGAACGGTGCAAGAAAGAACCGTGTTAAACCGACTACATACAGAAGTCCTGGAGACCAATGTTCGTAGAGAGCAGTGTGGATTTCGGCCGAGTCACAATACGAGCAATATGGTGTTCGCCTGTCGACAGATCGAGAAGTGTCAAGAACGCAACCAGTCGCTGTATGCTCTCCTTAGAGGTTTCACCAACGCCTTTCATTTCCGTGAGCCTCGAGGCGTTGTGGAAGGTGCTTGGTAAGTTTGCCAATTTGATTAAAATGAAGCATATGGGCACAGAGGCAAAAGTGCAGTCGTGTACATCAACTTTTGATGGTGCTGACATTGTCGCTGGTGTAAAGAGGAGTTGTTTCCCGAACACTGATAGTTCCTCTTCAGAATTCTTAGGACACTGTTGAAGTTGCACATCGGGTGGATGATTATCAACCAAAATTATCAATGTTTCGGTGTCCACACTGGGCTAGCTACTTCGAAAATACGCATGCCTATATTCCCATATAACAGTGCACTATTCGTACGCAACAAACTGGACGTTCAAGGACTGGTTACGGCTCTCGTGACCAAGTGGAAACGGACGCAACTGAAGCCATTGTGATGCTCAGTCAAATAAGTTAGCTAGATGAAGTTCGCAGAATGAGGGAACACCGGATTCCGGAACAGTTGGAGCTGTATGGATAGATGAAAGTACGTCAATAAAATCCTGGTGACGCGTCAACCCAAGCGTCAACCACTGAATGCACAAACCAGACAAACGACAAGGTTACAGGATGTGATTGCTCGCTTGCCGTAAGTATCCTAATCCCTCAATCGCACCGACATGGTAAACTTATCAAGCGCCCACAATCAGTCATCTCATTTTCGACCTTATTGTGCGATGTTCGCCGCTCAATTCATCCTCAGCGAGACTCAAGCGTGTTTGAGTTTCACTGTACATTGTGTAGAGACGTTAGTGAACAAACCCAGCAGCAGTCACGAAGGAGTCAGAGTAGGATAAATGATATTGCCTACAGCCAAAAATCGGTTCATTCGTAACTAGCAGGTGTACAGCAACATAACAGTTGCAGACATCCTCTTAGAAACAGTCAACAAGTAGTACACACCAGTAGTGAAGAGTGTGACTTATGGGGACAAGAACCGCAACCCCTTTACTTCCAGTCGTACTCTGTGTGACCTTAACAACTTTTCCATTTCCTTACGTACATTACGACATTATTTGGCCGTCATGGAAATTCTATCATGTACACCTTCTGACAGAGAGATACGGATAACGAAAGTAGCTTGGAAGAGGAGGCTGCTGCGCTTGGCGTGCCATCGTTTATCTTCGCATTGTCTGCACAGATGAGTACATATCCACTTTGTGTCATCGTGATAGAAGACCCCGTGTGGAGGACAAGCAGCCAGGCACCTGTGAGGCAGTCTGCGGTTCGCAGTTTTCGTTTCGGATTAGCTTGTTACGATTGCCAAAGCCAGTGGACGCATGCGCATAATCCCCACCACAAATGGCTAGTGCAGCACCACTTGCATTTCCACTCGTACACCACGTATCCAATGTAGGCCCGGAAGAATTAGACCAGGAGTATCGACGAGGTGTTTGTTATCCAGTCGACTTATGATGGCTAGGTTATCTGTGGGAAACAAAAACTGCAGAGGCCTCAGTGGCAAGATCTAGGCTGGGAGGAACGTGAAAATCCAAGGCAAGAAACAGTTTAGTATAAGAGTACATGTTAGTGCACTCTAGATGGAACAGGAAAGATAGGCAAGAATTTGAGACCGAACTGATGCAATATGGTGTCCCACAACCGACAGGAGCATTCGCTCACAAATCACACCTCTTATGATGTGTTCAGCGACTGCAACCCCGTTCGACGGGGTTGCCGTGTTCCTAGCCTACATTATCTTCAAACCAATTGTAACTCGTGTCACTTTGACAATGATTTTCGTATGAAAAGTCCGACACTCCGAACTGCATCATCAAGCTGATCAACAGTGCATTCTTGGACCAAAACCTGACAGAATAGCTTCGAGTACTCGGTCCGCAGAACGCACGCATGAACACTTGTGGATGAAATGAATTGTCAGAGTCGGTTGGATATCGACTAGCTCGTTCGGACAGGGCACGGTAAACCAGAACGCTCTCGAGTCGATGCACCCTTACATCCAAACGCCCAATTGGCGCCATCAGTCGCCTGAGTGACCAGTGTGGTCATCGTGTAACCGATATTCACACGAAGCCATCCCGCCGCCTGACTGGACACCATGTCCCGAGTACTACACACAGTTGAACCAAAAATGAGTAGCACCCTCAGTAGCGTTTAGTTGTAGGACTGTTTTGCAAATTAATCAGGATATTATCAGTTTGAAACATCCGAGCAATTTGGACGGACAACACTGACAGCAAGTTTTCTTGCAGCAGGTCTTTGCAGACCAAACCAGTGACGGTGTGATGAAGAAAGACGAGGTTACACCTTACGGTTGGCCAGATAATAGCCCAAGCATCGACTGAACTATGATGAGTGTCCAGTGATCACTGAATCATTCACCTTGAAGTTGTTCCCACTTAACACCTCACGGCTAAACCAAGACTGATCTGTCTACCCTCGACATTCTAAATGATCACAAATTTCGGCATATGATGATTACCAGGCCGAGCTCAATGGAAGTGCACTGAACTGAGTGAAATGTTGACCTGTTGACCTAATGGTATTCGGTAAACGTCACTCAGTCGATCGATATGAAGAAGCAGGCAAAAATACCAATAAGAATTTGTTTCATTCAGTCTGAGCGGCTGGGTACCCAACAAGCGCATAGGTAAAAGGACAGTGAGCTGTGAACGAGAGTCATGTCCCGTTCATGTGAAATCTAAGCCAACTTGGTGATGAAAACTACGTCTGTGATTTTCTGTCCAATAGTGTATGTTCAGGAGAGCAGTCGCACTGGTCAGTGATAGTAATTGTGATTGTCGTTGGTAAGTTAGGACGTCAAGAAAAAAAGAGATGAAGATCCGAATAACTACCGACGGAATGTTGCTTAACAGCTGGACTGACATGCGATCATAAATCAGCAAGTTAACGCGAATTGCTAGACCGCTAATTCGTCACAAAAGTCTGCGCCTGGGTTACCGCCTCTGTATGTTTTTCTGGAATGATCAGTCCCTGCAGAACGTGCAGTTGGGTGTCAAATGCATGTTCCGAATAACAAACAAACCTGTCATCTTGTTTTGACCGATGGTGAATCACGTAATCATTTATTCTGCCGCCATAAACTCACGTTGGACTGTCCGGTTGTACCAGTCTGGAAATTGAATCTACAACGGCAGCATCCAGTCGGTTTGTGTCGTTTTGCCCAATGCCGTTGCATCCTTCACCATTTGATACACATGTGGCCCGGCGTACATCATCCAGCGCCAACCAACCAAATGCTTTGCGCACAAGCCGTGTAAATGGGCTGTGAAAGCAAACGAAATCAATAGGATGACCTAACCCGTCAGCAGCCTGGGCTGGGTGGGATTGCGAAATGACGGACACTGTAGAAGCGAGACCTGAAGAAGCAACAGAGAGGAAGTGACGTCACAAGAATGGTGGAACGACAAACAGTGTTCGTAAAATCAACCACGTTATCCTGAACACAGTCCGCACATCATTACCCTCGTCAGTATTACTGTTGTTATCATCTCAATCAACACAAAACCATTAAAACTTGTGCTTTCAACAAGTAATGATTACACAAGGATTTGAACCGTTCTGTGACAACTGGAACCACCTATAAACTTTTCACTAAACAGAACACAGTTGTGTGAGTCTGCTATTGTGTAAAACAATAGATGGCAAGTATTTATGTGATCCAGTTATTGCCTAGAACCATAACTCTTACACTTGGACTGGTGATTCTGAGATGCAGCGTAGCTGATAGGATCCAATAACCATGGCGGTCGTTGTTTTAGAGATTCAAATGAGAGCAACAACTACATCTATGTAGACCGCTGTATTGCAAGCGAACAGCCAAACGGATTGCAAAAGCCGACGATTTATGGAGGATCGATAGAGTTATTGCGAGATACAGAGTGAGAATGAGAGTCAAAACCAAGAAACATCACTTCAACTACAGCTGATGGTGAAAGATGTGGACTAACAGAGCAACAATCCATTCCCAATAAATGTTACTCTTAAAGATAACTTCAAGAAATAACCATCACCTAAATAAGAAGAGCGTAGTATCGAAATGTATGGTATGTACCAAAAGTTAGTTCCAAGGATTCGCGTCCACGAAAATAGATTTTGTTCGTATGGTCCCAGAATAAGTGTAACAATGGTGTTCTACCGCTCGATCCCTCGGTCTTCAGGTCTGTCGGCTGAGGCGTATCATCTAATAATGCCCCCTCACTATAAACCGTACAACTGCGGCAGAGAGATTCCGAATCACATTTTCACGCAGTTGTCTATTTAGCCAGCAGTGCGCAAGACCGCCATAACATTGAGCAATCGCAGCTTTGTGCGTAAAAACGACGGGAGCCACTTGCCCCAGTCATGCAAGATCGAAGAGACTCCCTAGCGCTCCAACTACGCGTGGAATTCGTATAGCTTGTAATGAAAACCACAAAGAAGAAAACCACAACAAGTGGCATTCAGGTGTATGCAGGAAAAACAGTCGTATGCGGTCGAAATGCGAGGCGCAACACGAGAAGTATTATTGCATTTGGTTAAGATAGCCGAGGGATCTCCATGTTCAAGTGAATACAGAAGTGTGCATATTTGGAGGAGTAAGAAATGCAGCGTAGTGAGTAACGACTCCCACGACTGAAAGTAAATAAGGATCGACTAATGTAGGGAAGTCAGTAAGGTGGATGAAAGAAGCAAATTAGTCGTGTAAGACAACACATGGTGAAATCGACCATCATGTGTTGTGAACCAGCCCGTTATTGCCGTGCAACGGAATAAGCTGGGAATCTTTTGGAAGGACAGCGCCATATCACATTGCTGGGTATGTGAATTTCCGGAACAGCGCACTATGAACATTCTCAACCGCGGCCTGTGTGCCAACCAAAAATTATTTGTAGACTCATGGCACTAGTGTCAGTAAATCAGAACATCTGGCGGAACAGTTGCTGGTTGCAGGGAACACGATATCGCGGACTTAAAGAAGTCATCATAACCACAGTCACATGAGGTGTGCTTTTTCAGATAGCCTATTGTGGCTCATCAAATGACATTTAAAAACTATGGGTTGCTTTTGCGAAACAGTGTCTTCTCTTTGGTGCAGCCGTGAACAAAGTGAGACACGCAGGATCGTACAAAAGGCAGACCGTGGTGACAGTATCAATCAGCGCTTTACTGAATTTCGTAACACCTATCAACCCGAAGGTACGTGTGCACTTTGCAACAAGACCACATAAAACGAAACGTCGTGCTGACTTAGCATAATGAGTTAGTGGGAATGGACCAAACGTCTGACACGTCATTTTCACTGGTTGAAAGACAAACACCATTGACACAAATACGTCAGTGGTAGGTGCTAATATTCGCTAATCAGCAAACTCGAAAAGAAACCAATGTACAGCGAGAGACCAAAGTCAGGAAGTGATGTGTCCAAACCGAAACAGAGAACACAAGGGTAGAAGCGAACATACAACCGAGTTGCACGTGAGCGCAAAACGGCACAGAAAAACAGCACCGTTATCATCATCATCATCATCACCATGGATAGCAATATATTTCCGTGATTCACTCTTATATCTAACCGCTACACAACCATGAGAAAAAGCAAACCGTGTACATGAGAGAAGAAAAATTATTAAAAATAGCTACGCCTACATTCAAACATTCAACATCAAAGTGCCTACATCATGCAAACAAATAACCGAGTCATAGGTGAAAGTAAGGCGTCATCAGCAAAACGGCATGCGCAACCGTTGATGACAAACAGTAGTTCTTCCGAGCGAAACGCTAAAGGAGCTGTAAAATTCACAGATCGAGTGACCATTTTCATTTGTCCATACCAGGCCAGCAATCGACCATCTGGCAGCTTACGCTGATTGGTCGGGAGCGGAGGAACAAATCGGCAATGTGGTGAGCTATGAACGGCATGCCTGCTACAAAACCTAGTCGTTTAAACCTATGTATTTCTGGGGTTCGAGTAAGTGAACTAGCTTGTTCATCATTGGCAATTCCTTCTCAAAACTTTTCACTGTTCACGCACAGACATTATCCGAGAAGCGCAAACGACCAACAAAGATTCTACCACGTTTGACATACTGAGGAATGGTCATATTTTTGGCCTATTCTGGCCGTAGTCCCTCGTGACCGCCCATCATAAATGGAGTATCTTTGTGATGCCAAATATGCACCAAGTTAAGAAACACTGTACTAGGCTTAGAAACAGGAGTTGTGACTTCGCTTCCCATGCTCCTGCTAACCGTGAAAAAACTTCATAAGTAAACAAAACTCTAGTATAACACTAGCGGGACGAGCAAAGTCTTAAATCAACAATCTATAATTAGGAACTCTAAGCCGGATCACAAAGAACCGGACAGAGTAGAAAGTGCTATATCTAACGCATGTGCCTCATGTAACCTGTCAAAGAGAAACACGCTGTCACCAATGTAATAAACGTCGGCAGCTTCCTAAAAGGGGATAGGACGTCAACGCCTGGATTCTATGAATGCAGTAGTCAGTCACCCATCACTCGATCCAACCAAAAACTGAACAAACATGAGAAAAGTGAATAACGTTGACGGACATAAACGTTGGTACCGGATGGGTTTGACAGATACTTGAAGATCCCAAAATGAGCTGACTGAATAGAAGAGAAAGCGGACAGCGAAAACCAGTATACTTCTACGTCAAATCGAGGTTGATCGACGGTACAGTTAGTGACCACCAGATCGCAAGACCTGTATCCCTAAAATGGTAGTCATTCCAAATATCAAACATTAGCAGAAAGAACATTCGACCTACTACAAACACAATCCAGAGGTCTGGAGCATAAAAGGCTCTTCTATTAAATTAGTAACGCTGTGGACGGAAATGTCACGCACCATGTACAGTCAATAGACTGCAGAACACTGCAAATATGTGTGGTAGTGGATTTCTGCCTACGCAAACGAGACAAACCAGCTGTTCTTTACGGTCGTAATCAAAGGAGGACAGATCAACCAATCATAGCATCAACGTGGATTAATCCTGGCACCAATAAGTGAATGACAGGTGCGTGCGCACCCCATAGAAAGTTAAAAGCAAGAGTAACTGATTAACCTCAATGTCATCACAGACAGGACGGAAATGTGTGCCACTGAGGATTCTAATTTTGACTGTGCAGACACAACCAATTGGAAGCACAATTAGAGGCTAGTTGGTCGTTACACAGTCTGTCATCCCAGTAGCTGGACAGTGAACGCGAATGCAGTGCTGCTTGATGATTCATAAGGTCAAGAATAAGCGTTGTGGAAATTTTATCAATGTATACAGCTTAGTGGTGACAAGCCTACCTGCACATTTGAAATCAATGCTCAGCTGTCATAGCAGAAGTTCCCGCGCTTTGTGAAACTAGTAAGGCATCAATCAGTACTGTTGCAAGAGACTAAAAATAGTGAACGTGGAAGAGATTACAGTCTCTGCCTTCGGCTAGCAATTACCTTACTAGAGTACATATTCCAGACCATACTGGCCGAGTAAATAACTCTTTAACGAATCGTCTAGAACCGCCGAAGAAAAAAATTACTCACGCAATTACAACCACGACGTAGTGCCCTTAAAAGAATTGCTCGTAACATGTCCAAAGTAGTATGCAGTAAAACACCGGTGGTCTCGTTCAGTGATGTTTCTTTCTCAATTGTTTCCTCTTTTACGTTTGGCAAATACGGTTCCAAGGTAAAGTAATATCCACAGGTTTCCTATTACCCGGGTGGACCAATGAGCTTCGGTAATCCTATGTCTTAAGTTATTCTTCCGAAGAACAGCAGTCCGCGACCTTGGTTTTTCAATCACAACCAATCACTTCAAATGACGAGTTGTTCAGTCTACTGTAGCCAATGGTGAATAGAACTAGCACTAGAAATTGTTTCAAGTGTTCGATTGTTTGTCGAATCCAAGCTGGATAGTCGAAATTAGAGACGAAAGGACCTGGCCCGAAACTAAAAAAATGGACATACCACAGCGGTCAAAATTGACGCCTACAAAAAAGATGAGTTAGCAACGTCAGTTACGACTGTCCATCGTGTTGTGACAAGAGAGATTTGGGAGTGTTTTTTTCTTGGAATCGTCGAATACTCGTCTTCTGAAATGCACATTCGGATACAGAGCAGTGGACAGCCCATTACAAAGGCAAATCGTACACAGTCTGAATGAGTACGCTGATGGTTACCAGCATGGTTCATACAAGATGAACCAAATCAATGCTTGTTTCGCACACAAAAATTCAAGGGCGGATGTCCAGAACCTGTGTAATAGCTTGATCGGATAGTTTTAAATGGATAATGACCGCGGCAACCAGTACACGCAAATGAATGTACCTGTTCATAGTGAGGTACCTTGTACAGTATAGCAGCTTACGCAATCGGCTGTTCCCTGGTGTCAACAACTTTGTCGACAGAAAGACAACAACCGGCAGTTGAATAGTAACTACTTTTTGTGTGATCTGCCTATTTCGTTCACTGAGACGTAGATAGAAATAAGCAAATGTGGGATCATCGCCGATATCAAAACATGTTACAGCAGTATTAGTAATCTTGGTATCCACGGCTGGCAAGTATACAGTCTACCTGAGTCAGCCCATTAGATGATTTCAACTTTCGCGGAGCAGGTGTCGAAATTACAAGTAGAAGGCACTATTTGAGAGCAGCCGTACCACACTTTGGCTTATGTGCACTGACGAAGTAGACAGTTTGGCGTTGCTACCGCGCAACTCAGTACGCATTCCTTGCGTGACCGCCCACTCCCCCCACCTGACAAATATATACATCATTCAACATAATTCCATCAAGTTGTGCATGCCGACCGGTGAATACCACAAGGTTGACGACAGATACCGAGAAGCGAGTGTACGTTCACAAAAATGCAGTAAACTGTAGTGAAGAACTTTGACATTTCCACGCCTGCTCTGCGTCTTCTGAACAATGTCATCTAATTGTATCCACTTAGTTCGTCTAAATGTGCACATGCTTTGACTTAGTCGGCATGTTTGTCACTAGCTTCATCGTTACGTACGGTAAACGATATCCCCAAGCCGCGTGTAGAGAGATAGCTATGCACCAGGAATTGCACCAACAGCTCACGGATAGGTTAATATTGTTCACGAAGAGATTCACTTTCTTGCCTTGATAAGAGATCTGGAAATGAAGCAGCTTTTCCTCAGTATCCACATTCTAGTCCGAAGAAGGGCATCAGCAAAGATAAAGCAATTCTGAGCAAGGAGCATGGACTTTTGTCCCGTGCCCCGATTAGGTGAATCATAGAGCTACCAGACTACACGGTTTTATCCTCAGGTGTCCAAAGTTTTCAAAAGAACAAAAACAAAACCTGGTACATAAAACGAAAAAATCGTCAGGCAGCGAAAACAAACGACTTGAATATTCAGAATAATGGCAATGGAGAATACCTCTTGTAAGCGTTATGTAAATTAAAAATCGCGTACAAGCCTCGAGAATGTTTTTACCAACTCCATGGAGGAATGCTGATGTGAACAGCGAATCGACTGTTTCAGCCAAGGTTCCACTGCCTCATTCTCAGTAGTAAAACAGCAATATCCCCAGACACTTGAAAGAAAACCAAGGTGCTGATAAAGCTTTTGACTAAGTAATCTGACTGCTGGCAATGATGTCAATTTGGCAAAGTAATCCAAAAATCGAAGGACTTCAATACACTAAACGAAGACCTTGTTGACATCAGAATAAAAACGTCAATAGCATTAGTTAATACGACCCAAAAGTACATAAAGTGGTACATCATGACTTCGTGAAGAGTAGGGCGTATAAACACGTCACATACCTCGAGAGATCACTTTAGAACGGTATTTCGTATAGCATGCAAGTAGGGCATCCTGGTAAGATCGTAAACTCAATTGTCCATCAACACGGGGATACTCCGAACCCAAATCAGGTTTGTAAAAATCGTAGCGGTGTTCCATGTGGTGCACCCGGAGACCTGTGAAAAAGATACAAACAATAACTTGTTGAATAACAAGCGAAAGTGACTGAATGTTCACATCATGCCTAATGTGAGGTCAATAGGTCAATGGTCAACATGTTTGTCTCATGAAAGCGTGATCGAAGTTCTAATCCCGGCCGTGGCGAGGATGTGCACTACGGACGGGCTCAAACTAGAGTGAAAGTCGAGTTTAGTGCTTCTTTATGGAATAGGTTGATGGGAAAGCCTATTTGAATAAGAAGGCTGCGATCAAATGTGTGATTTTCAACACGTTTAATTACTTAATCGGTTCCTAAAAATAACAGACAAATCTTAGAGACACGTGTTCACCGTGCGAGACAGAACAAGCCCGTGATACAACGAGGTTCACCCACGGGATTTGGTGATCGAAACTTTCCTGAACTTAACCGGCTACTTTTCTGTTTCAAGTAGCATCATCTAAATTAGGAGAAAAAACGGATATCACCGATACGAAGCATTGCTCACCAGCAGGGAAAACGTGAGTTTACCGAATCAACAAGGTTGTTCACTAGCTCGGTACCGAATCAGAACTGAGGGGTGTAAATTCAAAAAACCCAGACCAAGAAACTGCTCGACTGGCTAATCGACACTGCCTGCCGGCAGTGTCTGTGCCATTCGGGCACACGAATTACCAGCTTAATATGACAATCGTTACATATGAAGGATTATTGCGTTTTGAAGAAAAATGACAGTAGTAGGCAAATTAAAAATGTTTCAACAGATTTAAACTCAGCTAGTTAGACTCTTCGTGACTGAAGACAGTGCTCGTTAACAATAAGGAACACTACACAGATGAATCAGTAGGGCGAGAATAAGGAGGATAGTTGTCAAGGGATACAGGTTTTGTGATGCAGTGAGAAAGGGGAAAATATAGAACCTGAAATACCAAATAAAAAATGGAAAGGTCCCACAGCAGGTCGAACGAACCTGGATCAATAACCAAGGGAGCATTCGGTCCTAGAAGCATAGCCACAGCCCCGGCACCTCCCGTGGGTCGAGTCGCCTTTGTACCATAGACAGCGATATCCGCTGCAACAACGAGGGCTAGGCGACCTAAAATAAACGGAACGAGAACAGAGAGAAGCAGACGTGAACGGCATTATTCGAATGAATTGTTCAAGCCTATTACATCAACAATTCGTGCGCTATTGTTTACTCACTTTGGGAATAACGACAAAATCCACCACTGAGAGGTTACAAAGTCTGTCACTAGCTGGCTGGTTAGCTAGTCGGGTTACGTAACAGTCTATTAACGTAGCCAAAGAGGAACCAAGAATGCTGTTTGAAAATTATTCACATTACTACCAATGCTCCAGTATCTTGACGCTAGAAAAAATATACAACAGTTTCCTTCTTTTGTACTTCAGTCTTTGGTTTGTCCACGACCTGCTCCGTAATTTTACTGAAAGCTGTCACGTCTCCGAACACGTCACATCGGGAATAAACGTGTGTAGTAGGTCTTTGTGGATCCAACAATTAACGGTTGAATCAAGAGAGATTAACTCACTGCTTCAGATTGGCCAGAAAGTAGACATCAACACAACTCACTTTCTCAAAATTAAAAGCAACGTCCATCAACTTAGCTCATCAAAAGATTTTAAACACAAGCGGTCACGGGATGAAAAGACAGTAGCTGGGTATGCGAACGACCACTTTCAAACAAATAGCGATTTCTGATGTGTAGTCGAAGATTTGGTTTATTTTCAAGTTGACCATCACTCACATTTGATAGCACCCTTCGCATTCAGATAGACTTTCCAGCCAGCCTCTATCGAAAAGAAGCACTAGACTCGAGTTTCGCTCTCATTAGAGCTCGTCAGTAGTGCAGATCCTTGCCACGGCCGGGATTTGAACTCGGGCCACGCATTTCATGAGACAACCGTGTTGACCACTGCGCCATTGACCGCACATTAGGCATGACCGAATGATCAAATCTGAACGCTCAACTACTCTCGCTTGTGAGCAATGCTTCTTTTTGAAAGAGGCTGGCTGGAAAGTCTATCTGAATGCGAAAGCTGATGTCAAATTTGAGTGACGGTCAACTTTAAAAACTGTATATTTGTCTACTTTGCATTCCAACTTGGCACTCACAATGGCAGATTTGGTTTATTTTTTGGAAAAATCCCGTAAGATCAGATGTAACGATGTGAAGAACAATTGTTTTCGATAATTCTTTCTCAAGTCAATACATTCAAATAGGTTTTCATCAAGGCGTTATAAGACAAACCGCATAAACAGAGGGTGACTTAACGAACGACAGTGGCTACTACTAGACTTCACACAATAATTGGTTCGTCCCAGACCGGACGTTGGATGGGTGTTATGTAACACGGTCAAGGTCAAATGTCTGTGTGGTTAGACTGGGTGTGATCGATCTGTGGCCACGGAAGTTGCATGGACTGAACAAACTTCTTTTGAGAGCACAGATTAGGGTTGCGTAATCTGATTGTAATCCATTTGGCAGTCGCCAGAATGCGCTGACGGACTGTTTTTGGTTGAGTGTTGACCACTCTGTAGATAACCCCGAATGCTTTGTTAACGTCTATGCGATGGTTGGTGGCAGCTAGATGCGCAACAATGGCGCTGGTAATTGATTTACGGTCACCGGTTCCGATCCAAGCTGGATGATGTTCTTTGATCCTTTTTGACAAGCGCCTAGTCGTACGACCAACATATTCTGCAGTACAACAGCAGCATGAAAATGAATACACGAGCATCGATTGATCGTGGACTGATAGCTTGTCTTTCAGGCTCAATCTTATGTTCTTTGATCCTTTTTGACAAGCGCCCAGTCGTACGACCAACATATTCTGCAGTACAACAGCAGCACGAAAAGGAATACACGAGCATCGATTGATCGTCGACTGATAGCTTGTCTTTCAGGCTCAATCTTAACATTGGCATTGTTGTGAACCAACTTCTTAAGGTTGCCGCTGGGAAGTTGCGTCTAAGTGACCGGTACATGCACCGGTTGAACCCATCCTGCTACAGCATCCCCTTTAAACGGCCTTCTTTTCAGTTGTGGGCATTACCTCATGCGGGATCTTGGCCTTCATACTTGAATTAGTGAATTGTTCCGGATAACCGTTTTCCCTTAATAGATTTTCAACCGTTTTCAATTCTCGCTCAATTGCGTCATCTGAACAAATCTTTCTTGCTCTAGATACCAGGCACTGAGCTAGATTTCGTTTCTGTTTCAGAGGCACAAAGCTGTTAAAGTTTGTGTATTGTTCTGTCCATGTGGGTATACGATATACCGACCTACTCAGTGTACCGTCTCGACGTCTGGTCAATTTGAGATCTAAAAAATGGAACTCGTTGTTAGATTCCTCTTGTGAGGTGAAGCGCAGTGAAGCCCGTGCTGCATTAAAAACCCGAAGAATGGTTGTTAACTCATCTCTTGACTGTATAACAACAAATATGTCGTCTACGTATCGGTGGTACATGTGGAGACCCTGAATGGTTGACTGTAGTTGGGATTCTAATTTACCCATGAATACATCTGCCAGTAGTGGACCTAAAGGGGATCCCATTGCTACTCCATCCGACTGTCGATACAGTTCGCCATTGAACATGAACTGAACGTTAAGGGTACACTGCAAATCCAATTCTTTCAAGTCTGATTGTTGTAGTCCAAACATGCTTTCCGGTTGTTCTATCTGATCACACAAAAAGTTAATTGTCTCCACCAGCGGAACATTTGTGAAGAGCGAAGTGACATCAAGGGAGCCCATGTAACGGCGTCTGACATTAATATCCCTCACAAAATCCACAAACTCAAAGGTGTCACGCAGACTGTATGGGCACAATTTCCGTCGTATAGGTTCCAGTATTTTCGCCAACCACTTAGCAGTTGCGTGATACGGTGAATTGCACATATCAAGTATCGGCCTAAATGGACAACCACTTTTTTATCGTGTGAAGTTTAGTAGTAGTCACTGTCATTCGTTAACATTCAACTTCTGTTTATGCGGTTTGTCTTATGACGCCATCATGAAAACCTATGTAATTGTATTGATTTGGTTTAACTTCAAGTTGAACATCACTCACACTTGATCGCGTTCAGATTTGATGCGGTCGTGCCTAATTTGAGGTCAATGGCGCAGTGGTCCACACAGTTGCCTCATGATTGGAATGGCCGGAGTTCAAATCCCGGCCGTGGCAAGGATATGCACTACTGATTAGCTCTACTGAGAACGAAACTCGAGTCTAGTGCTTCATTTCGAAAGAGGCTGGCTAGAAAGTCTATCTGAATGCGAAGGCTGCGGTCAAACGTGAATGATGTTCAAACTGAAAATAGCGATTTGCAAACATGACTAGCCAATCTCCATTCGGATGACGTATTGCACATCTGACCTCATCTAAAGTACCGTCTCACAATAAGAAAAGTTTGCATGACGAACCGTCTGAAGCGTTACACCAACCCGGTTCACTCATGACTTCAAGACTTATTTCGATCAGGTTGTCTTGAAAATAGGTTTCCATGTTTCATTAAGAGTAATTACAATAGAGCAGCAGATTGATATTGCGCATTTTATGTCCAAACAAATTTCGCTGCATCTTCACGAGTATATTTGCTGGATAGGAACCAACGTAAGCGATGTGAGGACATGAATGACAATGGTGTTTTAATCAAAACGGAGATGTGAATTCTTCCGAGTGACCTTTGGCCTGATGTTGATAAGCTAATACGGTGGTGCCATGCTCAATGTGAAGATGTGTATAACATTATGCTAGATCCTACTGAATGATGTACATCGTCATCAATCCTGTTATCTTAGCGTCCATGTAGTGTGTATGAACTGATGACGTCATGTTTAAGGAGCTAAGAAAGCGTTGTGATGCAAAAATGTTCGTAACATATGAATGCGGCCTGCTATTTACTAACTGGCACGCCTGTCAATAAGAAGGCTGCTGATCTTTGTCATACATGGTTCAAGCCATTATCACGTTGCATCATAAGAATTCTCACATTATTGTACAGACACCCAATCTTGAATCGCCACAGGCGTAGTCTTCGTTTCAACTTCTATAAAAGAGATCATGATTAATCAGATCAAATAGTTCTCTCCCCCCCCCCCAATGTTAACCATATCAGAGGCACCGTTGCGTCACCCAGTTTAAATATGGTCACATATACTGTGCGTACTTTTATGACCCAGTAAACGTTTTTCTACCCGTGTGTAAGCGAATAGGCCTGAAGGTAGAAATAACACAATTTACACGTGTCTAATCGGGCGTTGATGATATTTTCGTGAATAATGTTGTTCCCTGGGAATATACACGATTATCCAAATCCCAGTCGTGGTAGGGATATACACTGATGATCTTTAACAGGCGCGAGAGAGTCAAGTCAAGTTGTACGTTACGAAAGCGGCTGACCAAGAGGTCCATCTAAAAGCAGTAACCAAATATACGTAAAGTCCAACATATGAAAGCCAAACCTGATCAGTATTCTCTTCAGGACACGGGTCAATATAGCACAACCAGATTCGCGTTTCCGGAACAATGGCAAAGAGAAACAGCTCCCATATGAACATCTCATAATCCTCCCGCAAACGCGTAAGAGTCTTCCCAACAGACAGACTGGAAAGAGAACGTTACGACCAATTTGTAACGTGTAACGTTTCAGCTACCACGATGGCTTCCTCTGAACTGTAGTAATCCTCCCAACCCATTCATTAAAAACACAAGCAGGACGCTCAAACTGTTTTAATTCGTTCTTACTGAATTTGGTGAGGATATTTTACAGACGTCTACATTCAGCCATCTTACACCTGTATTCCACAAGTTTACAACACTTCAACCACCTCCATACAGTTGTTCTGAAAACATTCCAAAATGGCGTTATCCAATCCCATAGGAGTGCTTAACTTCCATATCCCATCAAACTGCTGTTTTTTTTCAACCGGCGCAACTCAGGCTGAAGTTGTTGCTATTTGTTGAACAAACACGGTGCTGTGCGTCCAGAAACGATTTGTCTCCCCTTTGGTGATTTCAACTCATTCCCAAACAGTTCTACCGTTCGTTAACATTTTTTTATTTTTCTATCATGCACTCTTCTAATGTTTTCGTTTCCAATCAAGTTCAGAAGTAATTACTAACATTCCCTCGATTGTTCGCCTAATGCCCATGATCACTGTGTAACGAAGAGGCGTTCCAGGACAATAGTCAACGTACGGAATTAACAGCACCTGCACTTTCTACCTGATATTGGTTATACACTTCAGGTGACTCTCCGGCCGCCGTCACCGGTCAGGCTGGAGTAGGTATAATCCTCAGCACGACGGCCGAAGCCGCATTGATAGATTGGATTCCTGTTAATAGTAAACTCTGAGCCGTCCGCTTGGCAGGTTCTGTTAGGGTCAGTTCTAGACGCAAAAGCGTCAGAAATCTTTTCGTTGTATCTGCTCATGCTCCAACTGACTGTACTAACATCGGCGACAAGGACATCTTTTATTCGGATCTAGCCGCTCTCCTCCGGCCGACACGTGGTTCTGATATAATCGTTCTGGCTGGAGATATTAACGCCCAGGTCGGCCGCTTCGGTGAGGCCGAATCTCGTTTAGGTGGCAGGTTTGGGATAGCATCACATCGGTCGGACAATGGCGGGCGACTACTGGAGCTGTGCGCTGAGCATAGGCTGTTTTTAGCCAGCACTAGTTTTAGGCATCGTGCACGTCATTGCTATACTTGGCGCCCTCTCTCTCTGAGTCAGACCTGGTCTCAGATAGACCACATAGCTGTTAGTTATAGGTGGCGGGGTTCCATTCAGGACTG
>QNGE01001971.1:0-19739 GCA_008508345.1 Paragonimus westermani | reverse complement strand
TCCTCAAATTTCTCCAACCAAACCTCACGACCACTGATTACGTGATGCTTCAGCTTCATACGGTTACCCCTCCTAAAGTTGCTATGTAAACTGTCAAGTGGAATGTTCTGTCTGGCTTCCGACTCCAGAGCTTCCCCCGAGATCCAATGTCTGTTCAACCCACCAACCCCCACTCCATACCACAGCAACTGCCTCACGAATGGTCTATGAGATCTGCACCCAACAGCCATAACGATCTTCGGAGGAAAGACTACGAAGGCTGCATTCAAAGCTGGTTTCACACTCGTGATCTACCGACGGTACAACCAGCTTCTCAGCAGACAGTCCCTGCTGTCGGCGAAGTCGTTGGCCAACAAAAGTAACAACAGCATGACAACACACCACCGCATGATCTCAATCCAACCAGATGTTCCAATAAGAACAGCAGTCTTGAATAGAGCACCAACACCCAGAACTAACAACTATGCGCTCTGTCCGAGACTAGGCCCGATTCGGGGAAAGAGGACAAGTAGAAAAATGACGCGCACGATGCCTAACACTAGTGTCAGATAAAAATAGATCACGTTTAGTCCACAGCCAAAACAGCCACCCACCACTGTCCAAACGATGTGATGCTCTTCCAAGCAAGTTACCTAAACCATATTCAGCCTCATCAAGGCGGCCAACCTTAACGGTCATATTTCCGGCCAGAACGACCATATCCAAACCATGTGTCGTCCGAGGCAGAGCAGCCAGATCCGAGAAAAAAGCACCCTCCACATTGACGTCATTACAGCAGGCTGGAACATAAGCAAGCACACAAAAAACATTCTTACAAATCTGGCGTCTGGACCTGGTCTAAGGAGAACTTGCCAAGCGGGCTGCACATAGTCTACTGTCAACAACAATCCAACCTATCAATGCGGCTGCGGCCGTCCTGCTGAGGACTACACCTAGTTCAGCCTGATCAGGAACGGCGGCCGTAGATTCACCAGGACTGCATAACCAGCATCGGACAGACAGCATGGGTACCGCCAGTTCCATATGTTGACTACTGTCCTGGATTCCAGTCTCTGAAACACAAAAAACATCGACATTCAACCAGTCCCACGTTCGTACGAGAGCGGCTGGTTGACCTTTCCGTCTTAGAGTGAGAATGTTGAAATCACCTATGTTAATTCACATCCTAGGTCTAAGCAAGGGACGAGGAAGGCCTCAGACTGGATAGTAAGAAAGGGGACACACTGGAACAATGGCACTACGATTAGTTACACCTGTTGTGGGACCTGTACAGTAATCATTATAAATGGGAGTCGGAAGGGTCCTGAGAGCTAAACTTGATAGGACAGTGGAGGAGGGGGTCAGCAGTGGCATGCCTTCGCATATCCATCCTGCTGTATGCAGCAGATAGCGCGACCCAGTTTATACTGCGTTGCGGCAGAATCATTATGGAATTACAGGCGTTATGAACATTTGGAGCTGTATATCAGCTGATATACTGCCAAGACGTCCAGACCTAGATACGAGAATGATTACGATTCCCAACCAAAGCCTTTGATTCAAAAGCCTGTACCGCAAGGTAACGGGCGGGTGGCAACATGCAGGAACTGGTACATTTTCCGGGGGGAAATGCCACCCTTCTTCAAACACCCAATCGGGAGGGCCAGGAGTCTGTGGTCTGTCAGGCCTACATATTGGTCTGCTTGGCACGAGTGACTCCATCAGTGTGGTCGTCACATCATTCAGTTTAGCCTAATAGGTCGTTGAGAAGCCCAAGACGTCATACCGTGTCAAGTTCCAGTCTCGTTGTGCAAGTAACATATACATATATGACACTGTTTGTTAGATGTGTAAACGAGTCGACCGAAAAGCACACTTCGAATTGGCTGTGATCACACGCGTGTTCAGTTTGTAGGAGGCTAACTCCCCAAACTCCGGTTTATAAAGGCTAAATTCAGTACACAGTAAGGTCCAAAGAAAGGCGCTGTCTATCACGAAGTTACGTTGCATCTGATAGCGTTACCAATCATGGACGTTTCAGATTTTCAGGTGCCTTACTGGGTCACATTTAATGTCAACTATTTCATCTCTCAGTGTTAAGTCACTGCCCAGCTGACGGGCTGCTATGGCAGACTGAGTTCCATAAGTAGGTCACTTCGGGTCAGGTAGTGAAGTAGCACGTGTTTGTGTCGATTAATGTGCCGATGACATGATATTAGGGGCGAAAACAATCAATCGGTACTCCTAGAGATATATCGTCTGACTGAGTCCAAAAGCTCTAACAGTGGCTCTGTTGAGCAGAAACAGGCCGAATGTCACCAAGAGCATAAACAAACAGTACCGCTGTATTATCAGCAACATCAAGGACAGCAAAACCATATAAAACACAACATCATGTAGACAACTGCTAATTACACTCTTAGGACTCACCTCCAAGAAGCCAACATCGCGAAGGTCCAGATTCAGTCGCGAAACCAGATTGGAAACGACAGTCAAGCATATGGAACAAATATCCTCCTCTACAGAGCACAGTCCCAGAGCTTCTTGCTCCAAACCCTTAGTGTATTTGCCAATACATTCATCAGCCACCTCGAGGTCTGTCTGCGCGATGTAGTACCGCGGAAAATGCACTTCAAAGGCGATAATACCGAAATCTTTGGAGTGCATTTTTGACTATAATTTTGCAGCTCCAGTCTGCAGCCCGGCAACACTACAAACTCGGTAAACGCTAGCGAAGGGGGCGGAAAAAAAACCATTAAAAATAGGTCATTTGGCATTTTTTGTGCAAATAAATCACGAAGTACTTTCAAGCCAATAGATAGCTTTCTCGAATACTGTTTCAACCAGTAATCACCGTTTTAGATTGCGCCTATGTTTGTATGGCTCAGTTTAATCTCTTGGACCATCGACAATGCACTGGTGCGTCATTGTAGGACATCACCACTTGCTTTACGGACGTGTCTGAACCTAGAAAATGGCTAATTCGCCTAATCAAACTAGTTCACAATAAACGGCAGACTTGGACATTCTCTCGAAGATCCAGAACGGAATCCGGCCAAGAATCTTAAGTACGCATTCGAAATCGACAAACGGTTTTTATTTGGCAATACCATTCATGTTATCAGCGCAGACGTAAACTGCTTTGGCTCTCATCTGAAAAGTCCTTTCTACCCCCACGTCATCCATTGGCAAAACAAAGACAAGTATTAACGTGGTTGGTGGATCCCTCGGTCCCAATTAAGACCGCACCGAATCTGTTCATATGCAGACTCAGTAGTACAACATCATCTTCCAATCCTTATTTCTGGCATCGAGTTGCGTTCTGATTACCGTCAATTTACACTACACATGTCCAGACAACAAGTCTCCTTGGGCCATGTTCATCCAATTGTGTAAGCCCAGGAATGACGCCCATGGTCCAGAAAGCACAGCTCCTAGTAATCAACTCGAAGAGGTCGAACAGTGCAACAAGCCCTGAGTACTCTGTTCACCAAATCACTTGAGTAGGATCACGTTCCAACTAGCTGGCAGCTGGTCCGCCTAACCCTTATGTACAATGATGGCCACCGTAATCTCTTCAATCATTACAGATTAGACATTGTTCTCCCAAGCATATGAAAAGACCTGGGAGTGGTTGCACGGGACGCACCCTTTAGTTTTTTATTTGCTGGAATTTTTCCTTCGATACCCAGCAAAGCTTCTTCAAAATTCATTTGTGTGCAATAAACTTCTCATCAGCAATCGTTCAACGAACGCAAGTAGTCTGTCGTACAAAACAAGTGGATGCCATATATCTGGATTCCGCAAACGAGTTTGATCGAGTAACTCAAGCTGTGTTGCTCGGTAAACTCCACTACTTGATATGTGCAGTAACTTACCTCAACGGCTGCACTTCTAAATAACCGATCGTCGAAACCATGTTAGGGCAACCTCCACTTCCTTGATTGTCGTAAGAACTCCCCAAGGTTCGACTCTTCGAACCCTTCTCTGACATATCTATACAAACGACATAATCTCTTCAACTCCTTCCTCTACAGTGGTGCTTGCCAGATAGGTCAAGAACCTTTATATCACAAGAACCCTTTGGATTCCGGTTTTCTAAAGGATTAGTTAAACAATATTTGTTCTACATCAGATCAATTTATTCGATTCTAATGTCAAGTGCACGTACGACATACTTATAACACCCCAGTGAAACCACACTTTAGACTGCATCTACAGAGACCTAAGAACAGTGGCTCCCAGTAAGCTCCTCAGTGTACCGAACATCAAAGCTAAGTGAAAGAGAGCTAGCAGTATCCAGCAGTCCTTGAGCGGTTTCTCAGCAAGTTTTACTCCGCGGGCCTCAGGCTTCTTCAGAACAGCTTCCCCAAACCTTACTTTAAGAATGTCACTGAGATGAGACTCCCTGTTGTCCAGGAAAATCAGGCTCTCCCTTGGTCTTACAACGAAGGACAAATTGAGTCATAAGGAATTTAACGCGTACTCGCCCGGTTATTGAAGATTGTGGGCCAATTTGATGTTTATCTTTCTAACTTTAACATATCCCAAGCCTATAAAAAACTTTATTAGACATCTCTACGAACATTGCGTTGGGTTGCATACCGACAAACGACAATTTTAGTACAGCCGATTAGATACTCGGCATGGTTTTTACTCAGTGTGCGCTTCTAGAACTTACAACTTAAAGTCAAGCAAAGTTAACCTTATAGCTACTGCACCGGCTCTTAAGGCTCGTGAGGCTGCGCTTGTCCATTTGCGGTGCGGATATTATACCCGTTTCCCCTTTCATGTTTCAGTTCCAGCTTCGCGGTTTGAGAATTGGAACTCTTAAAAAGATTGGCTTCTACTTCTGTCAGCACCTCGTTAATGAGGTCGGCTGAGACCACACGGTTGTAATGTGCGACAAGATCGACTGTGCAGAGTGCACGAATCACTCGCACCTGCTTACTTAAAATGCGATTAATTAAGTAAAAATGACAACGGCCTATCAGGACTGGTTCACACTGTTTAGACATGAGATATTCAATTATAAACTCTGGCCCCTCAATAATGTGGACTTCCTCGAAATTCCAAAGTGATTTCGTAATTATCCTGTGTACATCTCAGCCCACTTCGACACACTCCAGTGTTTGCTGCAAATAACGCAAAGTGTGAAGAAGCAGACTCCGTGAATACCCCGTGATTGACGCGCGGGCACGTGAGCAACGACAAATTTTGATAATTCCCGGCCAATTGTGCTAGGGAGGAAGTTGACTTGAGGGACCCCACCCCTGATCCCTGACTCGAAAGTATAACCAGAGGGACAAATGAAGACATCATTTTTGGGGGACCCAAACCAGGGACAATAATTCGGCAGTCTGACTCACTTGGCAATAAGGGACTTCCCTAGCCCAAGAACACAATGAATAAAACAACGCCGTCTGATTATGATCACTGCTACGTGCAACATATTTATTCCAACCTACATCAGGCTATTTAACGATATGGAAATTTTCTTGAAAGTATAAGGAAATACGCCCCCGGTCGCGGTCAATCTTTAGGCAATCGGAGTGTCTTTTGCTTTAGGGCGCCCTTTCTAACTCTCTTCCCTATTATTTCGAATAAAATACTGTCGTAACTATAAAAATTGATCTGCCGTATGCATATAGGATTGTGTTTTACTACCTAAGCATCTCTATGGGACCAGTAATGCGACATGTAACCTCATGGGTGCAACCGTTTTCATCCAATTGCTTCCATTTGACTTGTCTGACATGACTGTACCAGAAAGGACCGAAATACTGGCATCACATCTCCCGAATAGATGTGATGCGCAAATGTGACTACCATGCCAAGAAAGCGGGGTGAGTCTGGACTGAAGGATTAGTTTACTCATCTTCACATTCGTTGTCAATCGCTGCTAATTTCCACCGTCAAGCCAAGATAACTGAAGAACACTGGCGCCCTTAACGTCCGCAGTATCCGATAAACAGGTCATCAAGCTGCCTGACGAGCACCCCACGAGTATGACAATGAATGTGTGTATCCAGAACGCTGTTTTATGTTCCCAGCGCTGTCATTCGCTTGAGTCTCCGCTGGATAATGCTATGGATCAGTGGTTTGTCCTAAGGAGCCGCGGTGACAATGAACTCGAATAAATCGATTAGGCTGCAGTAGAGATCGCCGTGAACATTAGAATACCGGGAGTTATACTCGACTAGACCATTTTGAACGGTAGCTTGTGCTACCAGACCATTGGGTTGACATTGGGTTGACACGAATCAAGAAGTCGTTTATTTGATAACTCCATCTGCCTTCACAGACAACAGTCCATAAATTGACAAGAACGTCTTCAACGATGCCCCTCTGAAACAAACTAAGCAGTGGAATATCGCTGGGTCTGCTGATAACAGAAACACACAACTCCCAGGGTGAAGCAGCTGGATGACATGCTAGAAGTCCGATCACAACGCACTGACAACTGTGACCGGCTGTTACAAACATGCACAGCACACAAACTCTGTACAACGAGTTGTGCATCTCAGCACAATTGAAGACAATGCATCACGTAGGATCCACCATATGTAACCCAAACATGGACACAAATCGACCACAGGAACGTCAGCTACAGGTGGTACAATTTCATAAAAGACTGTCGTTCGCATTTGAGTTACCGCCGTGATACAGATCATGACGTCGGTCACGCCCGCATCGCTTTGTCGTTTACACATTTTCGTTTACATTTTTTGCCGTTTTTTCATGAGGTGTGAAGAGCAAGTTAGACGATGGCCACTAAAACTATCTAATCTTGCACCTCGTTGGGAAAACTACAACGTGGAGCTTGCGTCAAATATCGTCTACCTCGCACCAGGTTACCACCTGGAGTCCTAATGAAATGGTGTCATATCTTATTTCTACATCGTACTCCGCTATTTCCTATCCAACTGATTCTCCCAGATATTATTCTAATCTACCTCTCCGTTCATGACGTCATAGATCACACACACCGTTTGGTTGATTAAAGCCTTTTTATCACGCGTTTTCTCACTCTCTCGGTCTCTCCTCACAGATCTAACCGTTACATAGAGGAGGTGGAACTCCGCGTTTAAGCAGAAGAGCGATTATAGTTCTATACATGCAGCTGTGGAAACCTCAAAAATGGAATCTCCCCAACAGTTTTGAATAACAACGTGGACACTATCCGTCATCGCACTAGTCTGCAGTGACCTGGTATGTTCGGTAAAGCCCCACACTCCTACAGTATTGAGGGACCACGACCACGTGAAATTTACAAGAAAACTGTATCAAAAGACTAGGAAAAGAATAAGAGCAAACCCCAGAAAGGCCGAAATCCCAATTCCAGCCAAAAGCAAGTCAACTATAGTTGGGATTCGAGATGAGAGATAGGGTTTAACCTAACCAACAAACCGAAGCAGTTGAGCAGGTCGAGTACCAGTCTGTTTTAAAGACAGCATTAAGCGCTCGATTATCATACGAAAAGACGTGCAACGAAACGTGAACATAGAAAATCGCTTCGTCCTCATACATTTTCTTTCATTCATGCGGAAAAGCAGCATGCCTCCAATGCCTAGCCGCGAATTAGTGTGGAAATCAGCAGGCCAGAAGTTAACGACAAAAATTATACGAGGCTTTGCATAACAGAAAATTTCAATAGGCCCCACCAAGTTGTTATTTAGATATGGTGGTAATGTAAACGCACTCAGCAGGAGTTATTGTATTGGTTACGCATTACAAAGAAGAACGTTTACCCACAAAGCTGTCTAATGAACTGAAGTCGACTCCACTGGAGCCGGCTACGACAAGTTTTTGGAATATTTAATCATCCGAAGACACTATAAGATGACGAGAGCCAGTTTGACCACTCAACTCCAGTTACGCCCATCCGCCTCTTTTGGGCAATCGGGGTGAAACAATATTTCGACCAAAATAAGACTGTCACTATGATAAAATCGCCCAAAACATTAACTGCCATTTCTTGCGAAGTAACAAAGACCTGCAAACGTTTCAGACGAGTTCCATCCGGTATGGGGTTGGGGCGTTAAATGTGATGCATACGCTCAACATAAAAATGAGTCAGTTCAAGTGCACCGGAAATACGTTAGTACGTTCATACTGACAATAACTTCATGAAGAAAAAAGGAATAACGGCAGCAATAATAATCAACAGTGGTAAGCGACTGAAGCACGAGGGATGAGGAAAACTGCAGAAATACGCCGAGTCAGAGGTCGCCCAGCACCCCAAAACGACCGTGTCTTTTCAAACTCGTCCACAGTTGTCAAAAGCATTGTCTCGCTGAGCAACTTGCTACTTTCTCTAATCCCTTCCTCTTCTCCAATCTACCAACAGCCATTCCACACAATTTGATCAAATCCTCTGGCTTACGCCCACGCCGTAGTAAGATTAGTACAAAAGTGGTTAGTCCATTCGCGCAACTCATGCCTCGCGGTCTCTGAACCTAACGTGTCAGAATATGCTTTCCATGAGTAGTGCATTCATGTCTAAATAAGATATCCATGCTTGCGGACTATAAACCGAAGGCAGATGTACGAAGGCACAACCAAGTGAAATCAATACTTCTACCTTCCCATGTGTTATAATAATTTGTGTTATTTTTTTCATCCCAGGGTTGGTAATCCATTTACGTTTTCCATTTTAGCTGTCATACGCCAATTGTTAGAAGAATAAAGCCTATCATACGGGCCTCCTACTCTTCTATTTCTGACTCAAGGTTGATCGTTTGTGCCGTCGAATCTGATTATTCATAATTTATTCGTCTAAACAATCACGTGATGGAACGGATCCTACGCCCTGAGAGGTTTGACGTCGACCCCAACGCAGTTAACGCTTTTGAAGAACGGAACCACTGGTTCTGTACGTTTACTAATTTCTTGTCGTCCATTGACAGTTTTCATCCCAACAAACTGACTACGTTGATCAATTACATCTCGTCCTCGGTCTATGAGTATGCCTCCGAATGCGATAGTTATGATGATGCGGTCTCCATACTACAGGATCTATATGTGAAACCCAAGAATGGAGTATTCGCTCGTCATCTGTTAGCGACTTGTAGACAAGAAGGTGGGCAGACGCTAGACCAATTTGCACAAAGATTGAGAGCGCTTGTGAAAGACTGTAACTCTAAAGACACTACAGCCGAGCAGATTCGAGACGATGCAATCCGAGACGCCTTCGTAAGTGGTCTACTGTTTAGCCAGATTCGACAGACTGTTGGAACAAAAAGTGTGCAATTTTCAGGCTGCTTTTGATCAGACCAGATCGCTTGAATTGGCGGTAAAACAGTTTCAAATATATCAGTCTACTCCGACTAACACCTACGCGGCTGCAACCGAGGTATCGGAGAATTCGCCCAACCCTACCAGAATGCCTGATGTGGCAGCCTCCAGTTCATCGACTGGCAAGTGTTTCTTCTGTGGGTATGACAAACACCCCCGTTCGAAGTGCCCTGCTAGAGATGCGTTATGTAATGGGTGTGGAAAAAAGGGGCACTTTCAAAAGGTCTGCCTGATGTCCCGGAACCGACAGTCCTGCTCTTCTATCACTCGACCGTCCATTTTGACTGCCACATCAGCGGCGGCTCCGGAGTGTCTTTCGAATGCTGTAGTTCATCTCGAAGTTAATGGAACTCGCTTACAAGCTTTGATAGATACTGGCAGTTCTGAAAGTTATGTAGTGTCTAGTGTAGTGTTGCAGAATGACTAGAAGATTCACAAATCCCGTAGAAAGATAACAATGGCCTCTACCACTCGGTCGAGTGACACGCGAGGTCACGTCCAGACGTCGATCAGATACAAAGATGCTGTGTATGAGGGAGGAAAGCTGTCAGTTCTACCGCATTTATGTGCAGACGTTCTTATTGGTCACGACTTTCTTCAACTTCACAAAAGTGTTGAAATCCCATTCGGTGGGCCGAAACCACCATTTTCACTCTGTTCATTGACCCCAGCAGACATCCAACCTCCCCGTACTTTCCAAGACCTGATGCGAAACTTCAAACCTATTACAACAAAATCCAGAAGGCACAGTCCACCTGACGAAAAGTTTACACGCGATGAAATTCGCCGTTTGTTTGCTGAAGGAGTTATCCAGCTTCCTCTAACCCTTGGAGGGCTCAAGTCTTAGTAGTCGATAACGACGGGTACAAGAGACGAGTGGTAGTTGACTATAAACAAACAATTAACAAATATACCCTTTTGGATGTTTATCCTCTCTCAAAAATTGACGAAATTATTGAACGCATCGCCATATACGACACCTACAGCACTCTGGATCTAAAGGGTGCTTATCATCAGATCCCTATTCGAGAAGGAGAAAAGCCTTTTTACGGCTTTTGAGGCATGCGGACGTTAATATCAGTTTTGTCGGACTCCGTTTAACGTAACGAATGGCGTCGCTTGCTTTCAACGGACTAGTGACGATATAGTAGCACGCGAACGACTGAAAGACATCTTTGTTTACGTTGATAATATTACAATATGTGGAACCAACTCCGCTGAACATGAACTCAATCTTCGAAAGTTCCTAGACGTGGCCAGAAAATGTGGGTTGACTTTCAATGAATCGAAGAGCATCATCGCCGCCGAACAAATCAAACTTCTAGGTTATGAGGTATCCAAGAACAGTATTAAACCGGATCCTGATCGCCTGAAACCTCTGCGAGAATTAGCCTCCCCCCTTAACTTGAAATCCCAGCAAAGAATAGTGGGATTATTCGCTTACTACTCACGGTGAATATCTCACTTCTCTGATAAAATTCACAAAGTTGTGCACAATACCACCTTCCCCTACCCACTGAAGTCAGAGAAATCTTCGAGGCTCTGAAAGACGAGTTATGCAAAGCTGTTATTTCTACTATTCAGTACGATACCCCTTTGATTGTCGAGACAGACGCCTCTGATGTGGCAATCGCAGCTACTCTGGATCGAAATGGTCGACGGGTAGCCTTTTTCTCGCGTAGTCTGTCGTCCAGTGAGCGGCACCATTCCGCCGTAGAGAAGAAAACGTATGCTGTCGTGGAATCCATACGTGAACGGAAACACTTTCTATCTCGCAACCATTTTAAACTTGTTACTGACCAACGTTCCGTCGCCTTCATCTACGACAATCAGCACAGAGTGGAAGTTAAGAACGATAAAATTGAACGTGGCAAACTGGAACTGTAGCCATTCAAGTTGACCGTTCAAGATAACAGAGCGGCAGATGCACTCTCGTGAAACCGTTGCGGGGCTCTAATGACAAATATCGACTTGAAAGGACTATATGAATCGCTGTCATCCCAGCGTTTCTCGTTTGATGCACTTCGTAAGCGCCAGAAACCTCCCCCTATTCTGTGGAAGAAGTTCGAGACGTTGTTGCCAAATGTTCAATATGCTGTGAAATCAAACCTCGTTTTCTCTCGAAAGCTCGAGGTGAGCTCATAAAAGCCACACAACCATTCGAAAGACATTCGACTGATTTTAAGGGCCCCCTTCCATCAATAACCCGCAATTGTTATTTATTAACAATTATTGATGAATATTCTCGAGTTCCTTTTGCTTTTGCATGTTCTGGTCAGACTGGTGAGACCGTCATTAAATGTTTTTGTCAGTTGTTCTCATTGTTTGGTACTCCGGCCCACATTCATTTTGATCGCGGATCGTCGTTCATGTCGTCAAATGTTCAACAGTTTCTTCACAAAAAGGGAGTCGCGACAAGTAGAACAACACCATACAACCCCCCAGGGTAACGTGCAAGTAGAGCGTTCGAATGAAACGCTTTGGAAAACTGTGTTGCTCGCCCTGAAATCTCGTAACTTGGCCATCAATCAATGGGAATTTGTTCTTCTTGATGCTTTGCACTCCGTCGGATCACTCTTGTGTACCGCTACTAATGCCACACCACATGGAAGATTATTCCTCTATAACCGAAAGTCGACCTCCGGAACAACCCTCCCGATGTGGCTCACTAAACCTGGACCGGTGCTGTTCAAGAATAATGTCAGACAGTCTAATTATGACCCACTCGTCGAAGTTGAATTACTTCAGTGCAAACCACAGTACGCGTACGTTCGCTTTCTTAATGGCATGGAGGGAACAGTTTCTGTTCACCAACTGCCCCCCAAAGGAGAAGTCATGTCTGAGACCCCTTTACAAGGATTGTCGACACCTCATCTGTACCCACTGACTGCGTCCCTATCACAGAGCAGCATAACAGCATTCCCTCAGCTGGCATACACAACACTGAAGCATATGATTCCCCCAACAACGATCACTCACGTAATCTTGAAACGTTAATCAAACAACAACAGCGTGTTGATCCATATTGTCTGAGAAACAGAGACGCATAAACCAATTACATATTGACGCTCACTACCAAATAATTTTCCACCGATCAGTGTACACATGTTCAATTATTCCCCCGTAACCTAGTATCTTTGTCTGCTCACATTTCTTGGTGGGGGAGAATGTTATAAAATTTTGTGTCATTTGTTTCATCCCAGATTTGGTAATCCATTTACGTTTTCCATTTTAGCTGTCATACGCCAATTGTTAGAAGAATAAAGCCCATCATACGGGCCTCCCACTCTTCTCTTTCTGACTCAAGATTGATCGTTTGTGCCGTCGAATGTGATTATTCGTAACACCATGGAACATCACATTTTTCACGATGAACAAAGCTTTTCAAGTTCGCTCAGCAGCTGCGATGCACCGTGCGAATGGCGTGAGATAACCGTGAATGTATGAGCGTGGGTCTTTCAGCTGCAGATTCCTGTAGTTTCCAGCTCCTTACCTTGATTAAAAAAACACCTCAGATGCCGTACTCGTTTTCACTCCAGATGTATCGTTCCTGCCCCACAATTCACTGTCACCAGATTCCAAAAATGATCTAAAACCCAGTTTATTTTCCGTAGCTAACCCACTGAACAAACATTCCTACTCCACTGAGAATAATCTACCGCTAACCCTCGAGTTAGCCCATGCACGATTTATCTCAGCCTGCCGCTCCTCCCTGCTGCTTCGAAACGGTAAATTTGACGCTCAAAAAGCATCTTGGACGTAACGTTCTCAACAAGTTCCAGAACAGACTTCCAAACTAGCCGTTAACAATGCTACGGAAGGCCTGAGCACGATACATGAAGTCTGCAACGGGGCACCGATCAAAACCAATTTTCTCTCTGCTGGGTTTCGTGATCACAAACGAAAGCCACCATGTTAATAGGAGTAGTGTTGAATCTCCCTGGGGCCAGTGACTGCTTGATTTTGGTCTTCGCCTTCCTCCGTCACTTGGTAGAATAAGTTACAAAAAATCAGGTAGCCCACGGTTTCAATCGCACCGATATTGACAGCATGAAAAGCCACCTCCTGAAGCTTCACATGGACAGGAATCCAGTTGTCTCTGATTACCAATACATAAAAGTTTAATGCGCTAGGATGACTTGCCATAAGTTCTACGCATGTTGGTAATTGGTTATCCCCTTCTCCTCTCGCCAGAGAAATCTGTCGTCTTCTAGACAGCGGCACGCAACTACTCGCTAGGCAGACACGAAGACGCTGAGATCATTCGGGAAACGCACAAACAATGCAAATCGGAAGATTGTCGCAACTGTCTCCAAGAGCAAAAGCACATGAAATATCGCGTTCAAGCAAAAACTTTGCCCCGACTATATGCCCAATCGTCGTAAGAACTCACCTTCACTCCTCGTGTTGCGGCAATCACACAGCGAAAGCAATTCGAAAACAGAGTTTTCGCTGAGTTGCTTAAGGATCAGTACGTCGCCGTTTAAAACCCAGACACTTCTTCTCGATGTCCATTTGAACAAGGATTACAACAATCACATTGATCCGCAGAACTTTTAGCACATTATAAACAAAGTTTCCTTCATGACACTAAACCGGGTGGTTAGATGGATATCGACAGGATTCATCCACGAATACAGAAAGACACGTTTCCTGTACCTGAAAAACCAACTCTTGAAAGTTTTTTCATGTCAAACTTTACCGCCGGCATCGTTTCTGAGGTACGGAAAGAAACAACTGTCACCCATATTTACGTCCGTTTTCGACATTCTCCTGTCAGCTATTGATTAAACATTCTAACGAACATTCCGTGCAAAATCTCAGGAGGTTTTGAGCGCGTTGTCCTGGAGCACCTTCAAGATGACGCTTCCATTTCTGTAACTCGGCATGGATTCGTTAAAGGTTCTAAGTAACTAACATGCTGCTTTTCATGGACAACTTGATGGATCCAAGATTCACGGCTTGCCTAAGTCACAAAGAATGTATGGTGATAAACATTATCAGGACAAATCATTATTTTATTGATTAGCAGAATTTGGAAGTCCTTTGTGTCGCGTTTGCGTTGTTCGTTGGTGATGTTTCAAATACCCAGAAGAACAACACAATCATGGGTATTCTGCGTCAGCTGGCATCGGGTCAACGCAGCTCTATGCCTCTTAAGGGTTTTGATACTTCAACAGCTTATATGTGGTTTTCGCTCTGTTAGTTTTGGTGGAAAACGGGGAACACTTTTGCACACTGCTTCATCCAACACATTCGTGACTTGGTTCCACTGCCATCTGTTGAGGTATGGTTTTGCGGCCAAGAAACAGAATTCAGGAAATCTCCCATAGACACAAAGTCTGCCCTGTGTGAGCCCCACAGAGTGATGCTATCAGATTAATGGGGCTCCGCTGCGTGAATGAACTAAAATTGGATGACACTATGGTCACCAAGTCCAAAGGGCGCAGAAACCGTCAGATGGCTGATCATAAGGGGTTCACTTGTCAGAATCCGGCCTAAGTAGGAAGAAGTGCAACCGTACTGCCATCTGATTAGCTGGTTCATGTGCATATACCAGCCACGTTGAAGGACTGCATCATACAAATAGACGGACGAAATTCCATGCTCCGCATTGAGGTTCATGAGAAATCCGGGAGACTGAAATCGCCCCTCAGTAGCACATGAGAGAATGCCACTCCACCCAGGTGATCGAGAACCTCTTTAGTACGTATACTTGTGTCATTAGAGTAGTTTAGTGAACAGTAGATAACGGCCACTAGAAGAGCTTGCTTCTCGGAGAGCCCATACTGCTTCGGATTCCCCATCCGAGACGCTGCTATACTGATTACTAATATGGTTGGCGGCATCCGATTCGGATTAGCCTGTCACAGTGGCCGAAGCTAAAGGACGCCTGCGCTTACCCATCACTGCAACTGGATTGCGCTGCACCAATTGCAGCTTCATCAACACACCACATATCCAGTGTAAACCCGAAGGAATAAGACTGGGAGGTGTGCCAGCGGGGCTTTTCTGTCCAGCCGGCCAATGCTGGTTAGCCACTTGATAATAAGGAAAGGTAACCCCTATCTCTCGGAAACTAAACAGAGAGAGGCTGCAATGACGAGATCTAAACTAGGAAGAAAGATTTTCGAAGCGGAATACAAGAAGCGTTGCAGTATAGGATTGCATGTTAGTGCAACCTAAAGATGGGGATGAAAAGCAAATTTTCCGCTCAACTATGAAAGGCCAGGCAGACCATTCATCATACAATGCACCGACAAAGCCGAAGAAAAGAATGCAGAGAAGTCAACAGACACTCATGCATCTGCTTTTTGTCTGGCTGCTCCCCTTTGGCCAATCTGACAAGGATGAACCCGCAAGGACCGTAGTCACAGTCAGCACAACCCTCCGGATCAAAACAGCACGCAGGCCTGACCACCACGCAAAGGTAGCAGAAAGGGTCAGGTGATTACTAATATAGAAGGCATTACACCCACCAGTGCCTCCTTGGCGATCTGCCGGCAAAACTTGCAGTCCCGGAATATCAATTTTACTATTAATAATAGGTCCATGTAACCACGCTTCGGTAATTCCAATCACCATATATGGTGAGCCTATAGTCTCACAAAATCTACGAACTGTTTCTAGAGACTTCATGTGCCATCTCCAGTAGACCTGGCAGCATAGGAGAAGTCTAATAAACATCGCACACCGTTCGAGTAGCTTCCTTCACAGGCCTTGTGTGTGTGTGTGTGTGTATACAAGCATCCCTAAGATTGAAGTGATTTGGATCCGTCAGGTGGCAGGTCTGGAAGAGTGCTGAAGAAGGTAGTTAACTTTATTGATGTTACGGTGGATAGTTTAGATGCAGTGAAACACAACCTATTGTTTTAGTGGCGCCGTACTGTAGCGGGTGTGTGCGATGTTTATAAGATTCCCTTTCGCTGCCAGCTCCACTGGAGATGGCGCACGAAGGCTCTAGAAACAGTTGACGATCATGTTTGAAGCACAAAGTCGAAGGCAAATTCGGAAATATGATAGTACGTTATACATCCCACGGAATAACACAGGTGCTGCACTACAGGCGGTGTGATTCAGGATAAGGCCTTAATTCAACCAATACGCCAAATCCAGCTCCAACGAAATCGTGCACTGGCACTTGGCGTGCCAGAATGCGGCGAACTGAAATTAGCACAGTGACCTTGGCGGATGGAAGGCCAGTGTCCACGGGTTTCGTTGGTTGCTTACGGAGCTGAAAGTAGATCACTTGTATAGTATCTCCACCCCCGGGTGTTTCAATATGAATCATCAATACGGGATGCGCAGTTTCGCAACATATTCGATCTCAGTTGGACAGCCAGATGGTAGTCGGATGGAAGTCGGTCTGCACCGATCACGTGAACTGTCGAAACGGTTGGAGTTTCACGGGTTTTTGTAGATAGGAACAGGCTTGTATATTTACTTCTGATGAAGGACAAACTAAGGTTGAATTAATGGGAACGAATTTTGCCGGACTTAGGCAGCCTAGGCTACGGCCGATGAGTTTGGATACATTAGTAGCCTTACGTGCTATCGTCCTGAAGTTGACGGAGTGACATACCCTGGGCGTCAATCGATCCTTAGTCTTTCTCTTGTTCAGGTACACAAGGTGACACGAGGTCGCACTGTTATGGCGGGACCTCGGGACTTTACATTTTGCGGTATTCCGCGGTATTCTGTGTAACCCACACCAGTTACACAAAGTGTCGAGATCCGATCGTGCGCTGGATTCACCGGAGGGGGCACGAATTATTCTCAAAACTTTGTGTCGTCTGCGTACAACAGAGACCCTGGAGAGGAGAGCGACGGCATTTTATTGACGCATATGGTGAACAGCAATGGTTTCAAAGTTAGCCCACATAGTACCCCCACACGGGACTTTTCGGATGGATAAGTGCCGTTAACTCAGGCAAAGAAGATGCATCCACTCGGATACGTTTCCAACCACTGTAGTGGTTTCCCTTCGATTCCGTACGATTGCGTTTTTGAAGGTAATACGGCGTGGTCTACTCTTTTGAGTGCTTCCGAGTAGCCCAGCAGGACAGTGTCCACTAGATCCTCAGAATCAACTGTTTCAGCCCACCACCTATGAGCGTTCATCATCAGTGGCCTCGTCTGGAACCGTGCTGTTGAGGGGCCACCAATCTGCGTATTTGAAGGTGTCGGACGGCGTCATCGGCAGCCTCTTCCATTGCTTTTGGACAACTACTGAGAAGGGAATTGAGTCTGTAGTCGAAAACTAAGCTACGCGCACCGCCCCTGTGGAGCGTTGTTACATCACAAGACTTCCAGCCAGCTGGTAGTTCACTATCCTAGAAGAACTTTCAAAGCAAGCCACTTACGACTGCAGGTGAGCTGCCTGCACATTTTTTCCAGAGTCTTGGTGGTATTCTTTCGGAGCCCTGAAACTCATTAGGGTTCATCTTTTAAACTCAGCAAGAACAGTGATAGGACTGAAATCTACGCCGTTGAGGGCGTAGAGACGTGGGGGTTCCGCCGACAAGGTGGGTTTGGTGGCACCTTCCGGATCACTTCACAAAGCGTATCAGCAGTGAGTTCTGCCACCTCTTGGTTACTGGTGGTCAGGCCAGAACCTGTAATCACACTGGAAATACCTGGTTTTAGTGAGATGTTCTTTGACAACTGTTTATGTATCATAATTGGGCTGCCGCATAGGATCGCAGTTCAGGTTTGCCGTTACAGGCAGCCTAGTTTCACTTGTTTTCCGTGAGCTCATATTGACTATAGACTTCCGAGGTCCGGGTGAACTTGAATTGTGTCTAGGCACAACGCTTGTCACCAGCACGTTTTTGGTACGCCTACGATCACCGTGAAATGACTTGTTGCTTTTATTGATTTTTAGTGGAGTGAATAAATTGATCACCGTGTCAATAATGGGCCCCTTATATCTGGCCGGAGGCACATCTCTTTAAGTGCCATAATGTCAAATTTCCCTTCCACGTGGAGCAATTTCAGCTCCGGAAGCTTGTTCGCCAAACTTAAAACGTTGGTGTACATGCCGCTCCAGCCACTTTGGTTAATTGCAAATGCACCAGATGTTACAGTCCAACTATCTGATATCATCACCCGTGGGCGGGTGATTACTGCCGGTGCAGCTGAGGGTTCAGTTACAATCGGACTGAGGCTGATTTGCAGGCAGTCAACGAGCGCAAGCTTTCTGAGGGAACTTGCTCAGGGAGGACATTATCTGCTGGGACGCTAACGATCGGCTCGAGGGTTGAACCTGAAAGCGATGATCTTTCACGTTGCCTCTTTCATCAGGAAGCGCTGCGTGGACACGAATACTTCCGAGTACGTCCGACGTGTAACAGTGCTACGTATTCAGAACCACTGTGGACATGTCAGTCGTGAGAAATTCAATCCCCAGCCGTTTTAGTGTGTCTAGGTGAGTATGGTGGCTAGGAATGAGCATTCATGTTACTCCAGTGCACACGATATCCCTCAGAAAAAGATTGGCCCTAATGAACTGCCATCGGCAGAGACCGCCGTTTAGTGGCGATGTAAAAGTAAACGACCCTGGCACTCCATGTCTAATCAGACTTCGGTCGGAGTTGTCAAGATGATTCTCCGACTCGTTTATTCTTATTCTTTCTGGGTATGGGAGGTCACGCTTTGAACATGCGCACGCCAACTATAACCTCGAATTAGATTCGCTCCTGTAAGCGCTATCTCAATTTACTGAAACCTTCCAAAGTTTGCCTTCATTAGGTGAGGAAACTGCGTTAGAGCAGCCGACTCAGACTATGGAAGCCGTTGGAGTCTGACTGACTTGCAGCATTCCACCAAACTTGTTACGGCACACATTTTAGGCCATAGTTGGTGGTCATGGTGTTGACGCGGCACCAATGATGTCGCTGGAGGTTCTGCAAAACTAGAAACAATTGCACCGCATAGGTTAGCAGAGCGCTCTGAATTTGTGCCAGTGGCAAACCGAGCCTCAGCCCCTCTGAGGCGGCCCCTAGTATCACTTGCCTTGTCTTCCCCTTCTACTTTGTTAAGAGCTCCTGGTCCCCTGGCTTAGAAGCTTCTAACACCAAAAAGGTTAGTTCCACCGGTTGTTTTGTCACCACTCGTCGTCCCACGCGCTTCAATTAACAGTGGAAGCCTCAACAGTGCTGATGAGGCGATAAACATTGAAGAAGATAACCACGTCAGTCTCTTTCGTGTGCTGCTGCGTTTCGGCAGTTTCCATTGGGATCATTAAGCACCCGTGCAAAAGTGAAGGTCTGGGAATCGCCGTGGAGATGCTTAGTACACTATTTGCCTAACCGCAGACGTTGTTCTTGAATTGTTTAAAGCGATCTTCGGTCAGTCTATCCAGTCTACTAAAGCACCGGTAGACGTACACGCCGATTGTTGTTGCAGCCAGCCGGAAGGCGTCATGAGAATATGGCGCAAACACTTCGACAGCCTGTTAAACC